>VZTG01006291.1:536646-623154 GCA_013397845.1 Melanocharis versteri
CAGAGAGCCAGTCTAAGGCGGGAAAGTTCGTTGGCGTGGCGGGAAATGGGGGACAGCGGGAAGGAGAAGGGTGAGGGGGAAACGCCATTTTGAGGGCCATGAGGGAATGAACTCCCACAGGTTTGGAGGCTGGAAAGCAACATGTGGCCATAAAAGTGGAGTTGTAAAAGTGGTGGGAGGCCAAGGAGGTGTGGAAAGGAGTGAAAGTGTGTGAGGGAGGGCAAGTAGAGGGCAGAATATAGTGGAGGCTAAATTGGCGTGGGAGAACAGAAACTTTATCCTTATGACAACCTGTGGCTGCATCATTTAAGGAAAGATTTAAAATAAATTACTGCTTAACTTGTATAGAATGACTTCATGAGGAAGGTGAGTAAACAACTGAAGATACCAAATATTAGCAGCCTATTCTCTTTCAGTTTTCCCATAAAAGGTTAATTATTTAATTTTTTTTAAAATTACTTTTAATACAATCATTAAAACACAACAGGGGACAGGAACAAGAGAAAGAACAGGTCAAAGAACTTTTACATCAGTTAGATGCTTCCAGCTCAACAAGATCTGATGAATTTTTCTCTAGGGCATTTCAGTACTAACTAAAGCAATGTCTGTGCTTAAAATTGGGTAAAATCCCAGAGAATCCTAGAGAAGGCACAAAATAAGCCTTATTTCCAGTGACAGATGGAATGCAGAGTGTTTCCGCAAATATTAAGCAGGAAGCCTAATTACAAAAAGCAAAGAAGATGCTGTAAATTTAAATGATCCGTATATATACATACAGAAACTGAGAATATGCTGCTGATATGGAGGTCTGTCGAGAACAAATCGTGTCTCTTCTTTGACTGCTCATAGCATGTTTAAATGAAGAGCAATTGAGGTAAGGGCACACTAATAGATGTAATAAAATTTTGGTAAGGGTTTCTATGTAGCTGTCCATAGCATTTGCAAAAACAAGCAATTAGCACATGAGCTTAGGAAAATTGTGTAGAATGTACCCACTTTATACAAGGGGCAGACACTTGCTCCTTCCCAGCTGAAAACAGGTATCAGTATTTTCCTGTGATGATGGAAGAAGTTTTTCTTCAGGGTTTGTTGCTGGACAGAAGTCTGTGTCCTGTAGGGTGGTGAATCTTGTAGTTGGGGTGTCTGAGTACATTTTAATTCCATTTCAAAGTTTTACAGCATATAAGAGCTGGTACCTCATTGATTATGAGTAAGTAAATTTGCATGTTAACTACATACAATAGGACATATGCAAACCCATGAGCTGGTATGTCCTTTAGTAGAAATGTTCTGCCCTAAAAGTTTTTCTTCATGTTGCTTTGCTTTTGTTGTAGGAAGAGTCTTCAAAACAGGATAGGCAAATTAATGACAAAACTGGCATAACACATTTCCCTTCAGTGGTGTTTTGAGAAGGTTCCACACTCCCGATTTAGCAGTACTGTTCTTTGCAATCTGTGATTTTCCTGTTTTAACTGATGATAGAGGATTAAAGACTGATTAGATTTCAATCTGAGCACGGTTTTCAAGCAGGTTTGGAAAAAACACAAGGCCCCGGGAGCTCATGTCTTCAGTTCCAACTTGGATGCAGGGTTTACAAATTCCTTCATAAGCAAGAATACGACTGTTCTTTATCACTCTGAAATACTTTTTTGTGTCTCATTGCGTATGGTTTTCATAATGCTTCTGTTTTAATATAGGTTTGGGTTTTTTTCCCTCTTTTCAAGAGGTCAGTGCCATTGTTGATCTAAAAGCAAATCCCCAGGCTAGAGACTTTAACAAAATCCATTGGAATGGTTGTTCTGGTGGTAAAAAGTGTCCTTTGAGACTTACCTTTTTAATTTTGGATAATGTTTATTGCTATTATTATACAGCATAATTGTACTGATTTAATTCCTCTGTGCCTTGGAGTATTATATCTTTGGGAAGAAGGCATATTTAGGAGCTGAGTCTGAAGCCAGTTACCTACATAATTTTCTGGTTGTAGGAAGTAACAGTTTGCCAGGGACACCTTGTTGCCTTCAGAGTCATAACCCGAGTTATGAATTTTAACACTCAGCTAGTGTAGTCCCAGGAGAAAATTCTCTTACATGTCTCCTTGGTAGTAAGCTGGACACATCCCCCATGAAGGTGAAAGTGTCTCTGAACCATGTGTTCTCAAATTTCATTGTAGGATTGGTCTACCAGGATAAGTTTCCTTCCCCTGAGGTTGTGGTTACAATAGGGGCACTACAACATGTCTGTGCATCTGGAAACAAGGTTTAGAAAGAAGAATGTCACTCAATTAAACCCACCAGATCCATTATTTCTTTTAGATTAACCTTTTTAACCATGTCTGGGTTCTTTTTGCCCCCTTCCTAAAGAAGTGGAGTCTTATGTTCTCAGGAAGAACAGATTTCTCTAAATAAAAAAAACTTAATAAAGTTGCACTGTATAATAAGAATATAATGTTTAAAAGCTATGCCAGGCCCTAGGCAAAGTCTCCAGCTCTTTGTCTCTTCTTGTCTTCAGTGATTTAGGACTTGAAGGGAGATAAAAAACTATTTTTGAACATTTCTGTGCTGTTCATTAATAAAAAGAAGTTTGGTAATTAGGCTATTATGACAGAAACTAAATATGCATCAAGAAATCCCATTAATTTCTAAAAATGTAAATTATCTTTTTAGTAGTGTTTTCATTCACTAATACTAATATCAAATTCATAATATCACATAATATCACATAGTAACGGCCAAGTTTCTTCTTCTCTCCCGTGTAAGAGAAGTGGGAAATGGTATTACAATTTTTTACAGAAGAAAAAGGTGAAACAAACACACATGAACCCAAAACCAAGTAAACAACAACAACAACAAAATCAAAAACCCCAAATAAGAAAACTCCCTGAACTTGCATGGTACAGGAGGTTCCAAGAAGCGTTAAAATCAATAGCCATTACATCTGCAATCAGCCCCTCTCAGCAAATACAGGGCACAATCCATAAACTGCTATTTGCATAGGTTGGGAATAAAGTAAGATTTATATTCAGCTGTTACGGGCAATATTAAAAAATCTTGAGCTTAAGGTGGCTGACAGCAGTAGAACTTCAGAAGGCCAAGAGAAATCCAAAAGAAATTGCATCTTTTAGTGACATTGATACAGTGATGTAAAATAGTATTAGAAGTACTGGCATAAATTAAAGGCATAGTTCCCACACATGTTTTGGAACATGGCTTCCATCATACTCTGGTGTAGATGAGGCATGGGAGAGGTTATTCTCAGCAGCTGACTCTGAGAAAACTGCTCTCCCTGGATTTTCTTGCTCAATGAGTTGGAAGAAGGTGGCTAAAATGAAGAGTCATCAGAGTAGCTTTAATTAAAATGCAACTCTGAACCCTTTCCTGGAGGAAATTGTTCTTTTCTGTTGTCTTGAGAGGGAAGGCAGACCAGGGGAGATAAATTGAAGTTCATGTTTCTGAGTATGGTTTTATGCGCAGTTTACTGGATGACATAAAGCATTCATGCTACAGCAAATTTAATACAACCTTTTAAATTCCTGCTGTCACACAGCCACAGAAGGCCTGAATTTCTGATTTTCTGTGGCCTCTTGGTGCTTTTGGAGCAGCATGAAGTGACCTTGTAACAGGCAAAACTGCTGAACAGGGAATCTTGCTCTTGGCATAAAGCTGGCAAAACATCTTTCTGCTTTGCTTTGGCAGTCCCCAATTTTCTGTCATTTTAGGAATGGGAGAGGGGAATTAGCCATTGGGATGGAGAAGCCAGGAAGGAGGACTGAAGCACACGTTGTCAGAGATGAGGATGGGATGGCAGATGTGAGACCTAAATTTGTATTGGTGGGAAGCCAGGGCACAACATGCTCCATCTGCTCCTGACTGCATGTGACCCAAGCAGCCGTGAACTCTATATTATTAAGTTGAATTTACCCTCTGGGGCAGGAAATCCCCCTCTCAGCAGAGGAGAATAAAAGGGACAAGACTGGAAAAAAAAAGATACTACAAATAAAGCAAGAATTGTCAAAGGTCGTTGGTGAAACACTGACAGAACATTGATGTGCCATTAATGAAATAAAAGTAATTACAATTTTTTAAGCAAAGTTGTATGTCTTTGTTTCACCCATTCCCTGGATGAGGAATGAAATGTGCTGGAGGGATGTGAGAGTTTTCCTTGCGGTGTGTAGTGAAGGTTGGGGTTATGATCCTTCACAAGAGTAGCAACATGCAGCTGAAAGCTGTGGGGAACATGATTGGAGGAGATGACCTTCCGTAGACAGCAGTGGGTTCTCAAGAGTTTGTCAAAACCTATCACATGTGTACATATCTCTGTAGGAACGCCTGCTGCAGGGGAAAATTTCTGGTTTCTGTCTGCTTTCAGCAAGATCCTTCTGTGTTTTACAAAAAATTTCTCCAAGTAGCCTCCCTCCTTGAACACTGCTCGGCTTCCTTCCTGTCTTCCAGGCTGCTCCCGGCTGAACTGAAACAAGTTCCATTTCAAACCTATCCAGATTGCATTTTTCTTGTTTTTCCTGAAAGCCCAGACACCTACTGTCCATGGGTAGCAAGTGAGCCGAATTAGAGTCTGTTTATGAGAAACAGAAATGTATGCCATATTTTAAAAAATGCTGTGCATGTCCTAATATTTTGCATTGTGGGAGCTTGGCTGCAGTACCTCGCAGAAACGTGCATTTCCAAAACAGACTGCCTCATTGGAATAAAGGGGATGTTTATGCTGAGAATATAAAATGCTTCTGTCTATCCTGCTATTTAGCTCAATAAAGACAAAAAGAGCAATGAAAGAAAATTGAAAATAAGATTTTTGCTATCCCTTGAAGTGACAGAAAAATGCCCAAATCAAATAAATTTCAAGATCATGTGATGCCAGTTAATTGACCTGCACAACAATGCACCACAGGAGGATGGCAACAGGATGGTCTTTTTAGGGGTATGTAATCAGTAGTTGCTTTAAGGAGAGATAAGTCTCAGGACTGGCTTTGTTCTGCTCAGAGAAAGTCTGAAAATGAAATATTCTTTATTGCTGGAGTCTTATGGAGTTTACAGGAGTATAGAAAAAAAATAATCATCATAAAAGCAAGAAAGAACAATGTGTTTGTAAAATGGAAGTGTCTGTAAAAACAGCCGGTAGGTGATGAAAGAAAGAGGTAGAAGACAGACAAAAGTGTTATTGTTTCAGAAAGAGAGCTTGAAGATTGAATTAATTTCTGCTTATTGCCATGGACACAGCTCCTGATCTAAACCTGTAAGTTTCACCTCTGCCCTGTGATAAATGCAATGAATTCCTTCAAGTTCTGCTGAATGATAAAGCTCCTGGATGGTAATTAACAGAAAGTCCTGCAATAAATTCTAATATATGGCAATGGGTCACTACAATTGATTATGTTACTGATAATGTAAATATAATTTCCTCTGCTTTGTAACAGGAAACTTAATCATTGGAAAAGTGGTCCAGTAGAAATGGTGTACCAGTGCCTTTCAGTCTGTTGCTGTGAGCGTGTGGGTGGTGATGTATCTCAGCATAGCATAAATGCTCCTGGGATTGTACATTTCCCTCAGCTTCAATTTTGTGGTCTTTTGGCTCTTTCCACTACTCTCTATAGCACTGTGGCATATTCTTGGAAAATTCTTGATTAAGGCAGAGAATGGATGTAAGATTCAGAAAATTTTTATACTTTTTACTATGTCTTTGATCATCTTGAGGTTCTCTTCTCATTTGGAGTATCAGTCCTGAGAGAACAGTAATCTTTGCCTGGCCCCAACAGGACATCTTGCTGTTCAAAAGGAGACTGTGTAACATGTAATCATGTAAGTCAGGAGGATTTTCTTTCATGTCAGAGGAAAGCTTCAGTTTGTTACTATTGCCACTACAGAGGCACTTTACTGATTTACTGTAATACAGGAATCTGGAGTTACTCCTACCTGTAACTTCACATGCTCTCTGAAAGCCCACATCCAGGTGGGATCTGGAAATACAGAAGACCCTTGGCGAAAGAGTTCAATTAATCCAAAAGTCTCAGGATATGTCACCTCTGTGTGGGATCTCATGTTGTGGGTATCTCATGGTGGCCACATGCTTATGAATGGGGCGATCTGACTTGTGCTTTTATTTCAATTTGAGGAATCACAACCTGCATAGTTTAAGACATTTCCTGAACATCCAGAATGTAAATTACTTTGTGATTCAAGTATTTTTCTTCCCTTCTATTGAAACTTTTTGAATGTCATTTCTGAAGTTGGGCTTTCACTGAGTCACAGCCATTTTTCAGTCACTCTAGACTTACAGAGATTAGCTCGTAATTGAAGCTGCAGAGCCATAACCAGAGGGTAAACTCATCAACCTCATGCATATATATCTTATTCTATACAGTAATTGATACGCGTCTATCGGATTTGCCTGGTGGTCTGGGGTGAAGAGAACTTTTGACATTCCTTTTTACTTTCATATACAGCAATTTCATACTTATTATTTAAATAAAAAAATATGCTGAGCATTTGCTTTTAATGCAGTCTGTCCTTCTATGCTACCTGACATTAGCTGTAAACTAAGATGGAAAAAATTGAATAAAACAAGCATGAACATAACCAAATAATAGGTTATTAAATTTTCAAGAAGACAATAGGTATTTAAATTAGGGAGATATTAAAAATCTGCATATAAAAATGTTTAGTGTAAAGACTACAACATCTAACAAGATGAGACAAGCAAGAACTCATCAGCAGAGGGAGGCTCTAATTGGAGTGGCACAGAAAGGAAGACAAAGAAAACTGGCTTTTCAACCTCAGTTGCTTTTTTTAGGGAATGAAATTTGTCAAGAAACCTAGGAGAAATCTCATTCCACTGTTTACTGCCCTATCATCAAGGTAACAGAAGAAAATGTGTTAAAAGAAAAAAGGCATTAAAGAAATTCTGCAAAAAGAAATAGCAATCTGGGATAGATGGAAATGCTCCCTGTGAGTCAAATTAAGCCTTAGAGCAATATAATACTCTCTACATGTTATCTTCATTAGCAACTCTTCTGCATCCTATTTAGCAAGTATTTCTGTGAGTGGCAGAACGCATGACGCTTGATTTTCTCCAGTACCATCTGTCACCGGGAATGTCTAATAATGGTTTAATCTGCTCTGTAAACACTTCTTCAGTGGGAGTATTAATCTGCCTCTCTCCTTGGTCGTTTCATGTCACCTCTTCTGACAAACCTGGGAGCTTTAAGTCTCTGCTGCTTCTACCCCACTGTCAGATAGGGTTGACCATGACTCCTAGGCGTGGGTGGGAAGTTTGGTGTTTGGAGAGCTACAGGGTGGAGAATGATAGATAATGAGAATTTATTAATTTGGTTTCCTTAGGAAAAAGTGAATTCTGAGCTGAGCTTAGAAAAGGAAGCTTACTTCTGTAATAGCTTTCATTTTCTTGCATGCATAGGTTCCTGTTTTCTAGGAATGTGGTATTTGTGAGCAATTAATTAGTAATGCCAAATGACTGAGCTACATTCATGATGGCCAGTTTGACCAGAACTGGCTGACCACATCTCTCCGTGCACTACAGCACTCTCTCTGTCATTAGGAACAAACACTTACGCTCACAGAAGATGTCCTGCACTTGGGTCACAACAACCCCCACGCAGAGATACAGGCTGGGGGAAGAGTGGTTGGGAAGTGGCTCAGCGGACAAGGATCCAGGGCTGCTGGTCAACAGTGCCTGAGCATATGAGCCAGTGTGTGCCCAGGTTGTCAAGAAGGTCAATGGCACCTGGCCTGGATCTGAAATAGTGTGGCCAGCAGGACCAGGGCAGTGATTGTCCTGTGCTGGGCACTTATGAGGCCACACTCAAGCACTGTGTCCAGTTCTGGGCCCTTCAGTTCAGGAAGAACATCGACATTCTGGAGCAGGTCCAGAGAAGGGCAGCAGAGCTGGTGAAGGGTCTGGAGCACAAGTCCTGTGAGGAGCGGCTGAGGGAGCTGGGGATGTTTAGCCCAGGAAAAAGGAGGATCAGGGGAGATTTTATCGCTCCTTACAACTGCCTACAACTACTGCTCTCTCTGTGACCAGTGACAGCACCCAAGGGAATGGCCTGAAGCTGAGTCAGGAGAGGTTTATATTGGACCTTACAAAAAGGTTTTCACTCAGAGGATGGTTGAGCACTGAACAGGCTCTCCAGGGAAGTGGTCATGGCACCAAGCCTGGCAAGAGTTCAAGAAATGTCTGGGCAGTAGCCTCAGGCACATGGTGTGACTCTTGGGGTGTCCTGCACAGGGCCAGGTGTTGGATTTGATGATTCCTGTTGGTTTCTTCCAACTCAGGATAGTCTATGATTCTCCCAAGTGAGGGTCAGTCTCTTCTCCCAGGTAGTGAGGGGATGAGAGGAAATGGTCTCCGGTACTCCCAGGGGTGGTTTAGGTTGGATATTAGGAAAAATTTCTTCACAGAAAAGGGCTGTCAAGCACTGGAACAGGGTGCCCAGGGAAGCTGTTAAAGCACTCTTTCAGGAGGTATTTCAACATTTAGATGTGGCACTTGGGGACATGATTTCATGGTGGACTTGACAGTGCTGGGCTAACAGCTGGACTCAGTGATCTCAAAGATCCAACCTTAGTGATTCAATGGTTCCATAAAGCAATTCCATTAGCTTAAGTCTGGTGGTGTTAATCCTCATTTACATGAGCGTTGTTGACAGAAGACAGCAGCCCTCTGCGCCTCATCTGAAAATGTAATTTCTCTGTGCATTTAGAGATTGATCAGATCCTCCTGGAGTCAAGGAAAAACCTCACAGTGATTTCAGGTTTTGGGCACTTGTTAGAGAGCTCTCTTTCATTCTGAGCTACAGATAAATAGCCTTAGCAGCAATGATCAAGCAATGCTGGTCCTGTTTCAGAGATGAATTTGCTAGGGAAGAGAGATGAAAGTTTATGTGAGAGGTACTGTATTCGAAAGGATAAACCATTGTTTTCTTAACAGCAGTAGTTATCTCAATAGACTGCACTTTCATCACTGAATAACAAACCCTATTTAAATCTCTGCTCAAAGTTGGCTGCCACTAAAATACTTGTGATGCTTTGAGCAGGTAGGAAAACATGTTCATTAAGGTCAAGGATCAGAGTCTTCTCTTTGGTAGGGAAATCTCCATCAAGTGAATGTCTCTATTATGATAAAATAAGGAAGTAAACTACAAGGAGGTCATCATTGACTGTAAGAAGCAATTTTCTAGCTCTTATTGCCTCTGAAACTCTACAGTGTAATTCACAAACAAAAGCATAAATCAACAGCAACCTTTTCTAGCAGGTTAGCGGAGAATGAGGAGACATGAAGCCACATAACACAGGATATTAAATTGCCATGACCAATTTTCTGTAATCATTCTTAAAAGAAAGCAGAACGTCTCTTCTTTACAATTACAAAGATACTTTGCAAAATCCTGCATATTTTAGGAGTGTTTCAGAGCACCAATATAATAACTCTTTCTGCTGTAAAAACTATGAGCAAGCAAACAAACAAATGCAAGCGCTCATATATATTCCTCTGCCATGCCAGTGAATTTTCCTATCACATGCATGACTGCTCCCTATTCTGGCACTTACTTTATCATAACATTTACAAAGGCTTCTAGGCCATGAACAAGTAGTTTCAAGAAAAGTATGTGGAGGCTGCCATGTCTCATAAATACAATCCATTTTCTTTCATCTCTTGATAGTATACGCTCAACTCAACAATTCTGCAGACTCAGCTGTTGGGAGTATTTATTAATTGTATAGGTTTGTATTTCCCAACATCTCGCACAGTAAAAAAAATCTCAGTTTTTTGATGCTTCTTCAGTGAGAAGTGCTGCTTACAATCCTCACAGGCATATATTGTTTGCAATTAAGCTGAATTTAACAGTAGAATCGTGACCTTCTGAACTTACATTTTAACTTTGAAAAATTATCTTAATTTCAGGGGCTTGTAATGTGTTGGAACTAAGTCAGGATACCAGTGGCCCAAGCTGCTCACACAGATACCTTCCCTCTGCCAGACCCCTCACAAATGTCCCAGTCTGTGGATCATGTGTAGTTTTGTAATGATACCTGTAGTGGCTAATGGACTGAAATTTAGAATGAGGGTGCGCATTGAAGGTTTGGGGTAATTAGTAAAAGAGGAAAATGTTTATGCCCAGGACATAAACCTGGGCTGTTTTGGTGGAGCTTCCCAGATAACTAAGGAATCTTTTTGTGTGTGTATGTACACGTAAATTTATAATTAATTAATAAACTGTGCTATAAAAGTGTCACAAATAGAAATTGGCACTTGAGAAGCTATCAGTGAAGGAGAAATTAAAATGGAAAATAGAATATAGAATATAAGGATATTCAGTGGCAGAATCATAGAAAAAAATCTACTCCCATATCTTGAAATTAAACTGTATGTACTCTTTGGATTAATTTTAAGGAACTTACACTGTGTGTGAGGACATTCATAATTAACTTTACCCTTCAGCTGATGTAATAAGTTACTTTTAGCTGAATGTATAATTCTGTTCAATGCCAACATTGGAGATGGTCATTTTTAACTGGCAGGAAACTTGATAATACAAAAAGCCAAAATTTACAGAGAAAACAACAGGTATTACATCACTGTTTCAGTAAGGTGATTGTAAACAAATTTCAGCCTTCTGGAGTAGGGTTGGTCCCCTGCAGCCCCAGGGCTTCTGACAGACACAGCCCAAAGGATGTGGCAGGGAGAAATATCCCAGTGACATTAACAGCACGTCCAAGGAAGGTATGTTGATGTTATACCAGTTGTTCATAAAGAATATTTAACATTTTAGAGAGAAAACAATGCAATAATCTGGAAGAACCTGTGTATGACAACAAGTGAGTGCCAGTTACACCTCAGTCCTGCTGTGCTCCTTTAGACACAGCCAAAGAAGGATGAGGACATGGGATCTGTAGTATTCTTCCCTCTGTGCCAGCACTGCACTCTTTCTACGTGGTCTCTGAAAGTTTTTCTCATCCCGTGTAGCACTCACATTTTCCCCCGTCTTCTTAAATCGTCATTCAAGTTACAATTAAATTCAGAACTAAGTATCTTGCACACAAAATGGAATAAGCTAAGCAGGAGCATCTTTGCCATATTGTGTCCTCACAGCACTTACAATTATAAATAGTCTTGCTCAAGGAAGTAAAGCAAAGCAAAGAGGAAATAAATGTTTCCTTCACATTCCATGAATTTTGCTTTCTCCTTTTTGCTGGGTAAAACTTTGTGAAGGACCTGCATTCCCTGTAAGAGATTGAACTGGATGTATCTATAAAAGTTCACTTTTTTGAATCTTTGTTTCTTTTTAAGACCCATTTAAAAAAGAAGATTTTTTTTTCAGTTTTGATATAGCCATTCTAGGAAAACAGTTCAGAATATTTCACCTGTGAAATTAAAGTGCAGAAAATAACTAATATCAGCAAAATACTGTGAGCAATTTTGTTGTTTGACTATGACAGAATAGGGAAATTGCAACAAAACCTCAGACAAAACCATTTCTTTGATATTTGTGATGTATTTTTGTAAGGTAGGGGTTGTAAACCAGCAACTTTTGGAGTATGTACAATCATTTTTCTTTGTATCTGAAGTAATCTTAAACTCAGTCATCTCTGGGTAAAACCTTTCTAAATGAAAGGTGATGAAACACAAAACTAGCAAACATTAACAGGCAGACAAACCTTATAAATGGAAATGATGACTAACAGTTTTTTTCTTGTAAATATGCTGATTTCATATGTAATTATAGGAATAGTCTATATTTTGGAGATATTTTATCATATGACTTATCTATTTGCATTTTAAATGTGTTTTGTTGTAATATTCACTGCTTCTTAAAACTGCCTTTTACCTTTTTTTTCCCGGTAAGACAAGAGGAAATAGCTTTAAGCTGAAGGAGGGTGGATCTAGATGAGATATTTGTGAAGAAAGTCTCCCCTGAGAGCGTGGCAAGACCCTGGCTCAGGTTGCCCAGAGATGTTGTGGCTGCCCTATCCCTGGAAGTGTTCCAGGCCAGACTGGACGGGGCTTGGAGCAACGTGGGATAATGGAAGGTGCCCCTGCCTGTGGCAGAGGGGTGGAATGAGATGTTTTTTAAGGTCTCTTCCAGCCCAAGCCATTCCATGTTCTGTGATACTGTTCCACTGCTTTATTGGGTGGTGACAAACCTTCATGCTGGCAGGAAAATGCCCCTGGTTGTCTGTCAGCGGTCTGCACCTCATCGGTGCTTTTGTAGTGATTCCAGGTGAGTTTCACCTTACTGATTTAAAAGTTATATTTCTTAAATCATTTTGAAATTGAATTTCTTTGTGTATAAATAGAAGGGCATTGCCATCCGGACTCCTGTTTTCAGCTGAGAATCCCTTCTTATAAATTATCCCAAGTCTGCATAGCAATGAGGTCATTTCTACAGAAATAAGTGAGCTGCTGTTCTTCTGCTGGCTTTCCAGCAATTCATGAACTGCATTTTACATTGTGAGAAGTGCTTCGTGAATTAGATCAGAAGCACAACTGGGACACTGGTAATTTCCAACTTCCTTTGATAAATATGACTCTAAACTTGAGGGTGGTGAAAGAGCCAAGATGGGAGGAGGTGCAAGTGATGATAATGTCAGGGGAATTGAATGTTATTGTAAATGATAGTCTCCTCCCTCTCTGGTCATAAACACAAGGGGACAGCAGACACCTTTATTGAAAGGTAGAGTGAGCTCAAAAGTCCTTACTTTCATAAAGGGAGATGCCTATTTACTTTTGGATGATGTATCAGTGAGTCTTATCAATTAAACCCAGGTATCTCCAGCACATTAGCAGGTACTTACCCAACTAAGACAACTACGTGTTCTATCTTCCTTAGATAATAAAAATTTTTGAGAGACAGACAGCATGCTGATTTATTAAAAAATATGGTGGCCTATTATTTTATTCTAAAGCAACTTTTTTAGCAAACGCAAGGAAGTTCAGGTAGAAATAGCAAGTATTTCTGGTATGTGGTCTCCAATGAATAGCAATAATTGCTACAAAGCCATGGTAGAACTTTTGCTTGTATTAATTAATTTTGAGCTTCACCATCTAGTGAGTAAAGGCTACAATTTGGATAAGGATGTCCTAGAGTGATAAGTCTGTAAATTGGTAATTTGAAACTTATTTCTAATAAAGGAGCTACTGAATTCATAGCAATTTCTGACACTGTACTCCCAGCTACCAGTCATTGAATAACATAACTGCTTTTAGTAATTTTTTCCATCACAAACTGATGGAAAATAAGTAGTTATATGAAACATGTCTTATAGCAAAAAAATGTTGTTGTCTATATATGCACACGCCCCCCTTTCTATGTGTGACAGCCTTTGTTATTTTATTTTGAATGCTCAAGACTGCTTTTGGATCTTAAAATCACTATTCTTTCAGTCTTGTAAAGTATTAAAAATTTGTGAGAATAAGAAGAAATAAATATAAAGAACTGTTTTTGAACCTCTTTAAAGGTGAAGAGATCTTTTTCCTGTGGACTGAATTACAGCACATTATAACTCAGTTCTTACTGTAAGATCTTCCATACATTTTTGTATTTTTAAGTGAGTGAGGATTGGGGGAGGGGAAAATACAAAACTAAAAATAGAAGTGGATGAATATATCTTAATTTATTTTGATTAGTTGTAATTTGACAGTAAAAAAATATTGGATCGGCTACTTAAGCTGGCTATGGTTGAACAAAAATTTACCGTGATATAGACAATTTACAGTTCTGCTCCCCTCTGTAATTAGGGGCACGTGAAGATATAGAAAGTATTCAGGGTCATTCTGTTTCTTGGGTAGGAATTTAAGTTTTTGAACTTCTGGTGTGTGGATGGTTCCTCACACTCTCTTTTCCATAAATGAAAAACATTGTTTAGGATATTACAGATTTTCCTTTACCAGTGAAGGAGCTGCTTGAACTTTCACACCTGATATTCTAGGGGAAGAAAGTGAATTGTGGACTGTAGGGGCAAAGGAGAGGGGAAAAAAGAAGAGGGAATGGTATTCTGATCATTCCCTGGTAAAACTGACACTATATTTATCCCATGGAGTTCCCTAGCTCCAGAGAGGAGAGGGTGTGCTACTTGCTTGTACACAGAGATCAGCCAGAGGTATTCATCTTGAACTTTGCCCACCTGGTTATTACTGCATCAGGATGAAATATTGGGCAGTGGCTTTCCTTCTGCACAAGAGGAAAATGAAAACAAAAAAACAAAGGAAGGAACAGAAATGAAATACAAGTGGAGATTTTTCTTACTACGTGAGCTCTGTCTCCCATCTCCCATCTCTCCCCCAGAAAATGCAACTTGGAATGGAGTGTATAAAAAAGATGCTTTAAAGAGCCTTCACAAATTGTGCAGTGCATTTATTTATACACATATCACCCTGACTCATTACACATCATCATGAGGCTCCCCAGGCTATGCATAAAAAGAAAAGCAGGCATAAATCAAACTGGATGCAACTCTTCCCTTCAACAATTTTCAGATTCCACCCTACCCACCCCCACCCCATAATGGACACAGAGAACATATTTTTTTTCCTTATCACTCACAGAAGGAGTACCGTTCATTATATTATCATTTTTGTTATCAATAATAATGATAATCCTCATTGCATATGTATTTTAAAGCAGGATATAATTGTGGTGATACAAGCTGTTATTTTTGCCATTTTTCATCAAATCTCTTGAGAATTTATCCTTCTAGCAAGTAGTTGATATTAAACTTTTCTGCTAACTTTTAAGATGAAAAGTTTCTGCTAAATAATTTTTGAGTGCTTTATCCCTCTGATTTTCACCCTATGTATGGAAAAAAATCCAACCTTTAAAGCATGCAACCCAAATGTATTTTTTTCCTTTCCTGTGGAGAGAGTATATAAAAAATAAATTCTCTTTAAATAGTCTATTGAAATCTGAATTGAATTCAAAGTCTTCTGAGGAGTTTTTTTGCAATCTGTATCTTCTGTAATTTTAACAAATTCCCTGTGGGTGGTATTCTTTCTGCCTCATTTTAGGCTTGTCTCCTGAAACAATCTGTCTAGACGCTTTTATGTTCAACAAAGTGAGAGAGGTTTCCCTGGAGGATGAAGCACATAGTACCTAAGTGAGGCTTCTGCTCTGAATTTCTCCTCAGAGAAAGAGGACTTGTCCTGTCCCTTGTCAATGCAAGGACATGCCTCAGTTCCCTATTGCAAATTGATGACTGAGTACCTTTTAGTCAAATTTTGTTGTCCTTTTGTGTTGAGATTGGTTGCTGTGTTTGGTTTTATTTCCTAATGGAGATGCTGATCTTTTGGATATTCAAAATATATCGTGGAAGGGCTCTGCCTCTGCCAGCCAAGAAGTCAGGGACTCCCCTGTATAGTTCACCAGATATCTGACAATATGCTTTCAAAGGGCTGGAAAAGCCAGGGTGTGGCATTCCTGGCCAAAATTTGAGTAAAAAAGCAGTTTTTGGAAAGTGACAAAGTAAATAGTTTTGATATAAGAGATGAACATTTACCAAGGGCATGAAAGGGAACTCTTGATAGACCAGTGAGCAGGATGCTGCTGCTGGGCTTCATCCAAGGTAGACTGAAGTTAATTATATTTTTTTCCCTTTCTTTTTTTCCCTTTCTGATGTTGCTCAGTCTCAGTGTGGAAGAAGGTGAAGATGTAGTGAAAATGACAGGCAGGGCTGAGGGGAGGTAACGTCCCCTCTCAGATCCACTAACTGACAAGTTGAGTCAACATGAGTTAAGATTCAGCTTTATCATTTAAAAGGAATTATGTGAGCAGAGAGGAGGGGGCAGAAATGATAAGAGATATCCTTTCCCCCAAAACCATTGTAATTGTCCTTTCCTGAAAGAAAGGTTATTCTTTCCTGCATAGACATCTCTCAGGACTTGTCTTAGGGCATGTTTGTTCAACAGCTTATGGATTATGCCAGAATGCTCCCAGCACAGATTTTAGATGTCAGTGGAGGTGAGAATTGAATCTCACTGTTGTTTAGGTTGGTAAAAATCATCCAAAATTGTAAATATTAATTAACACTGTTCTTTACCCAGTGGATCCTCAGCCTGTATAGATCAGAATGATTATTTTTTTTCTTATTTCTGAAGATTATTACAAAAAGGATTGTTTTTCACACCGTTTTGTGGTGGTACTTTGAAAATTTGTTTAATTCTGCTTGATCAATGCTGATCTCAGTACTAAATGTTTTGCATTTTTTCCATCTTTTTTTTTAAGGTAAAAATAACTAAGTGCTCTTTCCAAATGGACTGTGGCATTTATTTAAAGTCTTTGGGTTAAAAATGATTCTTTTTAATATAAAAATCTATGCATTACTACATCTAGCAATTTTGAGCAAAGTCAGGATAAATTATAACTCTAGCAATTTAAAATGTTACCGTAGAATATAAAACAAAAGCAGGTGATCAAAACTTCTAGTTGTAAGGACTTTCATCTTCCTACCAGTAAAAATCGGCAGCTTAGGTAATGATAAAGAGAGATTCTTCAGGTTTTATGCAATACAGTACTCTCTCCTTTAATTTTTTCTTCTTATGATAGCACGATTTAAAAAAAAAAAAAGGTATACTGTATATGAAGTTGGAATAATGGTTAACAGTCACCTATTTCATTGACCTGCACCTTTCATTCACCTGCACCATTGAATAACTGAAAAATTTTGGAGGAGGGCTCAAAACCCAGGTTTTTTCTTTTGCTCACAACTTTCCCAGCTATTAAGACAGATTGCTTCTTTTTGCAGCTCTGTAATATATTGGCTGTCTCTTTGATGTCTTTTTTGAAAGAATAAATGCACTCCAAAAGGAATTACTGCCAGGAGGGAGAGTGCTTCTCTCAACAGCTCCTTGAGCCATCAGGTGAGGGAAAGTTACTGATCCTGATGCTAATTCAGCTCACAGAGGTTCAGTGAGCTACCACTGAGTTTTCAGGCCCACATTAATTTTCAGACAATAAAGGCCAAACAAATAAATTTCTGCATCTAAATTTGGTGAGTTGAAGATTGTACAGGAGAACTTTCATGAGAATTATTTGGTAATTATTTCCAGTTCAACTTGCAGCTGTCCACTGATTCAGGTTACCCTTCTTGGAGGGGCACCATCTCATTTTTCAGCACCATTCCCACAGCTGAACAGGATGGAGCCTCATTTTATAATAAATCTGTGTAATTTAAACAGTAACTTTGATTGCTTTAGATTAGAAGGGCACTTTTTAATTGCAGATTATATATAAATACAAAAATATTACTTATATGGAAAAAAAAGGAATAAACATATTATGAAGAATCAAACCTATCTATCTGAGGATTCAGACCAGTTTTGCTGGGGAAGGCTTTCTGGAAACACCGTAGTTTTCACTGGAGAAATCTTTTACAGCATCCAGTTCTCATCTTATGTTAGATCAGGTCCCACCAGTTATAGTTATCTACTCCACCATTCGCTGTGTTGGTCACTGCTGCTCTGCTTCACAAATCTGTAAGGTCATAACTATGATGGATATTCTATATCCTTTATGTTCAGTTAAAAACAAAGCACCCCACGCCACAATGCTTTGAAGTAATTTTAATGTTTTCAAGTATAATTTGGCATACTTTTGCATGAATAAAATAGTAGAACTAATTTCTTCATAAAAGTACTGTTTCGGGAGATCAGCATTTGTAGGAAGAATAATTAGGTAATTTTTAGATGCTGAAGGCAGATACTATTAATCTATTGAATTTAGGTTGAATAAACTCAAGTACAACACGGGGGTGAACTTATGCTGCTTATGTTAAAGTGATAAATATAAGAGCATTGCAGTTGCTAGACAAATTGTTTGCATTATATATGTTGTTCTCTGCTAAATGTCTGACATCGGACTGTTGTCAAAATTCTACAATTTTCTCAATTTTATTTAAGTAATAACAAATTCTTTCAAGTTCAGGATACCAAATACTTCATTTCAGCAATTTAAACTGAACAATATATAAATCCTCACCCGTATCTGTATTTTACTTTGGGCTAGGCACTGTACAAAGTTTTAACCTTTCAGTGTACGAAATTTTCTTTGAAAACCTGCAGCCCAGTCATGTAAAGAAGTTATTCAGATGGCATTAAATATTATATTTTTTTCTTTGCAAGATTACTACTAGTTTTCTTCTGTTGTCTTGTCAGTATCTTTGAAGTAAACCAGTTTTCACAGAGTTTTATGCCTCATCTTCCCATCAATACTGGCATAACAAAGCCATGTAACACTATCTCTTTATATGATTTAAAAGCCAATGAGTTTGTTTCCTCCCTCTGTGTGATCCGCTCTGTTGCGATTCAGAAGAAATAGTTGACATTTCTCTAATTTTTCAGTGATAAATCATGATCCATATTGATCAGTACCACTCAGCTGGTAGCCCAACAGTGAAGTTTTTCATCTTAGTCTGGTGCAAAGAACGGAAAAATCTTCCAAATATTTGGTGTTTCTTTAGACACATTTGGAGATCTGCTTCGGAAGTTGGCACAAAATTTAGTTTGCTAACATTACAGGTAAAGGAGAAAATTGTGCTTGAAAGCGTAAAGAAAACAGAGGTTTAATTACTCTCTTTTAGTGGCTGTTGAAATTTAACCTATTGAAACAGCCTATCATTGCTGCAAGTAATAGTGCCTGGAAGTGATTTTCTGGTTTTTTTCCATCAGTAACTGCTGCAAAGCTGACTGGAAGTGAAAAACAGAGCTTTTATTAATGTGGGTTGAAATTCCAAAGAGCTGTATTTCAAGCGTGAGGGTTTTCATTTTTTCCCTCATTAAAAAATACTCTTTAAAGGTGCCACTGGAATGCTATCTACATATGGATATTATATGTTTTTAGAGTATTGTGTTTGAGGAGCATCACATGATAAGAAGTCACTAATTTTCTCAGAATTCATACTGCATAGAAGTTCTGAGAGTGAATTATGTGGGCTGGAGATCTCTTGATCCAACATCTCTCCAGTCCAACAGGTTTTTTTTTTTTTTGCAAAGTCTGTTCAAAAAAGCAAGTCATTAAGATTAACTATTATTTAACTTTGTTGTCCTCTAAAAGGATCTCATTCAAACAGCAGGAACAATATTATACGAATTGTCAAAAAGTTACAAATAAGCAAATGTTTAAATTACATAAAATTTGAAAAATAGCAGTAATCCAAGTTATTAGCCAATAATAAAAAAATAGCAAACATCAGTATAACTGAATTATGAGCTAAAATCTTATTGTGTTTATCCCTGCCTATGACAAAGAAGTGGATAAGAAATAATCAACAAATTTTAAAAACCCAGACCTGCTTTTTGGGAAACCAGAAATACATGTTCCAGAAGCTTTTCCTAGCACAGACCTCCAGTGCAATAAGATGGTTTTTCCCTTTAATTGAATTCCTCTTTCAATCTGGTTGGTGTTTAGAACTGCTATTTAAAAGACTCGTCTCCAGGGAAACAAGATCTATGTGGGACCGAGAGACTCTGACTGACAAATTACAGTGTGGTTGTAGTCAGAAAAAGTGACTTTGGAAAAATGAGACTGTGGGCTTCCATATTTTTTCTTCTCTGGAACTTCCAGCTGCGACTAGCTCAGCTGACAAGTCAGGCAGTGATTTTTCCAGCTGCCAGTGTTTCAGCTCAGCGTGGGAACATGGAAACGAGCTCTGCCATGGTTCTTCCTCTCATTGCCATGCCAGCAGTGCTGGCTGTCAGACCTGAGGTGGTGGTGTTACCTATGGTGTGCAAGGCAAAATTCATCTGGGTTTCCCTAGCTTTTAAACAGGGAAAAGATACCTGCCTCTTTGTGGGCTCTATATAGTTCACACCAGCCTAATTCGTACTGATCCTTGGTTAGAATAGTGCATTATTTTCGCATTCTGGGACTATAAGTTGATGCAAGTCTCACACTTTGAACAGGTTAAGTATGTAACATCTTTCTTTACAGATAGTTCAGCTACTTACATTAAATAGATTGTTCACCATTTGACAGTGCAAAAGGAATATTTCACCCTTGTGTGTGCACATATATGGACTAATTCATATATGAACTAATTTTTTCAAGGAGAGCTGTTGGTAGTGTTTCAAAATCAGATAAACCTCATGAGTGGGAGTGTTGCTCAAGAAGCAACAGCACGAAAGTCTGGTTTGTTCATGTTGTCTTGTGATTTTCCCTCTGGGACGACCACTTATGCAGCTCAGCAAATTATTTTGATAGTTTTACTTTTGTATTTCTACATGTCTTACAGGTTTTTATAAAAATAAATGTTTAGGCCACATACATTACATTTGGACTGGAATGGCCTGAGACTTTTTGCGGTCAAGTGGGATCTTGTTCCCCTGCCTTGGATCAGTCAGAGGCTGATTGAAAATGACATTGTGAGCTGGACAGGTGAACTTCACCTTTGTGGTTGACAAATGGGCAGAGGAACTTGACCTTTGGTGTAGAGCTCTGCGGTGTATTTTTCATACTGAGCTCAGCTCAATAAGTGTGCTGGGCTAGCAGACCAAGAGACTGAATTAATATTAAACTAGCCTTGATTTTCTGAAGAAACAAATGGAAGAGGCTGAGAACTTACCCTCTGTATTGTGGGCAGATGAAGTGCAGCTTTGGGCATTAGCTGAATTCTCTTCATGCACAAAGGCAATGGCTGGTGCCCTGAATGCCTGTGCAGTGACAGTTGTCTTCTGGAAAATATAATACCTATTCAATAGAGCACTTTTTAATGCTCAAGTTGGGTGAAACTTAATTGTACTTAACCATTTCAAGCCAGGAAGCAAGCGGTTTTAATCAAATTCAATGGGCTTTCTTTGTTCTATAAACCAGTGGCAACATATTAATAATAGCAATTCTGCGTCTGTGTTTCTTTTACTCATTTTGAAATCTATTAACATAACCCCCTTTTTGTTTTATTTTTAAATCAACCATCATCAGACATTTCATATTTTAAATTTCTTCACATAAGCATACCATTATTCTAAAATGATCCCTTCTGCAGATGAGTGTTGCACTAAAATTTCCCCTGATTATTACTTTTGACATCAGTACTTTATTGAATTAGCTGTTTCCAATTTAATTATACTTGCTTCATTGTCTAGGTCACCTTTTAAACAAATTCATATCAGTATGAAATTGCTGTTATTACTGAATTGGACTGTGATGGCTCTATGCTCATGAAGAGAATTTCTCTTTTGTTCACATTTAGAAAAGTTGAGTTAACAGTAATTTATTAAAATGGTTTAAAAATGTATTATTTCTGCTAGTAAAAGGGGATATAAATATTGTTTGCTTGTTTAGTTTTTGAAAAAAACATATGGGAAACAGTATTCCTATTAAGAAATCCTTAGTTTAATTACTGTTCATTCCAGAAAGTGAAAAGGTAAAGTCATAACTCTTTCTATTATTTTTATTTCTGAGATATACGATATGTGTGAGGCCTTCATAGAATCAAGCAAAGACATTGGTCATTACTCTGAAGGGCATAACATGTTGAGCACTTATCCGGTTGGTGTTTAAACCTCCAAGCCTTCCTACTAGACTTGGATGAAAATATCTAGTCACAGTGGTTTTAAGATTAGGTTTTAAACTCAAATTTGGCATAACAAACACTGGCCATAAATAACTGAACCAAAACATAGGCAGACAGGTTCAATGACATATTAGATAGAACCAAAATGACAAAATAAATGATAATTTTAATAAGAACATATTGTAAATCAGATTCTTTATAAACAACTTTACAATCCCATTATCCTCTCCGAGACATGCTTTTTAATAAGGTTGCATAGAGGATGTTAACAACTTGTATTAGTAAAACTAATGCCATTTATATTAACTAAGCCACTTGCCACCACCAGGTGGTCTACTAAATGTTTTGGGGTTTTATTCTTTCCATTGTAGATGTCATATCGGCAGAGCTTTGGTGCAAACAAAATACAGGTTTGTGTTAACATCCATTTTTCAGCTTGCATGACTTTGCTCAAATACCACTGTTTATATATGACTGTTTTTCTTTCAACACTTCTCACTGTAATATTCCTGTAGTTAGTGTTAAAATTTTAAAGATTTTTTTCATGGCACAAATGTATATGAATGAGTTTTTATGTATAGATACTTATGCAGTGATGTACATGTGAGAGGGGCCAATCTGATTTTTATTTATGCCTCAACATATGTTATACATGAGGTGAAAAATTGTGTACATAGGCGTACTCTAGGGGCTGTCCCTGTCTTCTCTTTCTCTGTCTCTCTTTTCCCCTCTTTGCTCCCTTTTCTTTTCCCTTTCTGTCGGAATGCTTATCTTCCTTTATCAATAAACAGTTCCCAGATATAATACTGCCATATTTGCCCTTTATTTTCATCCAAGAAATCTATCAAAAAGAATCCTCCCTGACTCCCCCTTTTACAGCAGGATGGGACAACATGTAATATCAATTTTTAGAGTGCAGAAGTCAAGAAAGTGCTGGCTTTCAGCTGAGCCTAATTTAGAAGCCAGAAGGATAAAGCTGAAAAAATCTATTATATAAGATATTAAAAATGAAAGATAGCCAAGTCAGTGAGGATGGGATGTCACATCACAAGGGCCTGGAGTGACAGGACAGCAGGGAATGGCTTTCCACTGCCAGAGGGCAGGGTTAGATGGGATATTGGGAAGGAATTCTTCCCTGTGAGGGTGGTGAGGCCCTGGCACAGGTTATCCAGAGAATATGCGGCTGCCCCTGGATCCCTGGAAGTGTCCAAGGCCGGGCTGGATGGGGCTTGGAGCAACCTGGGATAGTCGAAGGCATCCCTGCCCATGGGATGAGATGGTCATTATGGTCCCTTCCAACCCAGGCAATTCTATGGTTCTATTACTACTGAAACACTTTTGCCTAGTCTTATCCCTCTCAAAGAGGTTGTTTTCAGCAATGTTTTTGTACATTTATGGGGTATAAAATAGTCTCTAGCTCATGGTATATCCTTTAGCTCTATGCAGTGGCATGTTCAGAGCATCTGCAAAACGATGACATGTTAATAGCCAAAGTGAGTGGCAGAGTCTGACTGTCCTCCCCTGTGACTGAACTTTAGCATTTTGGGGCCCCAGCCTCTCAGGTTTCCTTTCACTGCTTCCCACATTTATTTATCTGCAGGAGGGTGTGAGCAAGGCCTGCTCTGCTTTAAGAGACTCAGTCAAATAGATTTGGTGGCATTTGCAGTGTTGACTTCTGTACCAGCCTAACCAGGGATGAGTGCTTCTGTGAAAGCAGACAGAACACTTGTTCTCGGTCACTGGACATGGATCACACAAACCCAGTCCAGGCTGGGGTTTTTGGACGTGTTCATCCCCACGGGAGATACAGAATAATCTGTCTGCATTATACTGACCTTCAGTCGAAGGGATAAGTGCTTACTCTCATTTAGATAAAGCCATATGGAGCCTGGCAGAAATTTTCATATATACCAATGTTTGATTGCCAAGGCTACTAAAAAATCACTTGGGGCTGATGGGCACATTATTACCCACTTGATCTTTGGTATTTGCTGTATATCCAATGAGCTGGGAAAGCACTTGTTTCTTATGGAGCCATGCTCCATACTGTCAGAAAGATGAATCTGAGATAATAGAACAGGAGCTCAGCAGTATTTCTTGTGCTCAGCTTGAAAAAGATGTTGGAAAAATGTCATAGTGTTTTGCAGGAAACTTTGACGTTTCATAAACAATAACAACAACGTCTTTGAAAATGTCTCTTCTGAATTCATGAGAAAGTTTGAAGATGGGTGGAAATTTCTTCTAAGGGAAAAAATATAAACCCAGCATTTAATTTACATTGACACAATTCATTTGACAATTCAACCTTAATAATAGACTAGGGTATGCTGTTAGGTTATGTTATGCCAAATCATATTTTAAGGAACAAAGCCTTTTCAGTCAGCAGCTGCTGAGGTTTGAGGGAACAAATTAATTTTGGAAACTATGTGTTAATACTTGTCCAAAGGGAAAGTTGTACAGATCATCTGTTTTCTGGGACATCTAAAAATATTATATGTTATGAATTAGAAGAGAAGTAAACTTCAAAATGTCAAAATCTCATGTAGACCAAAAATTCTTCTTGTCAGTCAGCTCTGTACAGTACAAATCTTCTGACATTTTTGCAGCCAAAGAAGAGACCCTTTATCACCATCCCAAGTTCTCATGCTAACAGGACTTACACCATCAGCGTCAAGCAGGAGCTCACCAGGTAAGATACAGGAGAGATCCTGCACTTAAAAACCACAATAGTGACATCTGCAGACACTACAGAATCTAAAAGTCCTGTGCTGGGGATTAAGAAGTATAAACTTCACATTTTGTGTAAATAGAGAACTTCCAGCTCATATGGCTTCTGCTTAATATAGTCTCTGCTTCTTATGGGAACAAAGGGGCTGGTCTGCCCAGAAAGGCAGAGAATGCACCTGAAACAGCACTGACCTCACAAGCTGTGTGTGAGGGTTGCTATTGGAAATGGTCTTGGGTCAGTGATACAGCCTGGAGCAAGCTGGAGCTCACAGAGCATGGGATACTCCTTTTGGACTAGTTTGTTTTCTTTCTCTAGCTTTACTGAGAGCACCAAAATGCTTTAGAAAAAGGTAGACAATAAAGGACATAACACACAAGAGACAACTTGCCAGAAAGTTTGCTAAAATAATGGATATTGAGAATGAAAATAATATAAAAATGTGCTTTGGATGATCACACAAGGGTCAGCACTACCAACCTGACTTAACACTGTCACCAATAAATAAACTGGTTTATGTTGGATCCCTTCATGTTTGTTTGGATAAATAGTCTAATTTCACTGATGAAAATATTCAATAAAAACATAGCCTTGACTGGATGCCTGGTGTTTCCAGTCTTAGGGAGAGATTTAATAAATGAGGCCCTGCAACTTTTATTTAGTGTCTTCAGGTGGTAAATTAACTACAAGTGGGCTTCCCTATTGTTCAGTGAAAGCAATAAAAGCAGAGGGAGGATTAAAAGCAAGACACTAATTTACATCTGAGTAAATGGGCTAAAGAGTCGGAGACCCTATCCTTGGTATATAATAATATTCATATGAAGGCAGAACTCATAGAAATTAAATTTAAATATAGAGAATATATTTGAATATATGAACAAACATCTTTATAAATCTATTTGCCATGCCACTAAAACCAACATTATTTCATTGCTTTACTTTTAGAACATTCTTTGCAACTGAAACTAAGAATAAATTTGAGTGTTTTAGGGCCCTTCATCTGACTACCAGATCACCAACTGATGCAGAGAGACATCTGTCTGCTGAAGTCAGCCCTGGCTGGCAGTTAAAGCAGTGGGATAATTGTTTTATGTGGGTTTTCTTTTTCATGATTCATGCTGGACAAGAGCAAAGAGAAAGAAATTCCCTTTGCTCTGCCTTTTGTTTTTGGTAGATGTGTGAGAAGGGGCTTTGCAGGAGGGGATCAGCAGCTAAAACAAGAGACAAAATCCAGCCTGGCTGGGAAACAGGCAGGCAAGAGTAGGGAAAAAGTGGAGGGTAAAAGCTGTGCAAAAAAACTTTCAGAATGCCTGGGAGATGATCACATGCTCCTCCTTCAGGGCTATTTCTGTGCACCTTCAGTGCCTGTGGGCAGCGGTGGGACCTCTGCACAGGCCCCCACTGTGGGGCCTTACATGAAAGTTCAGCACAGAGCTTTTCCCTTACTAGGACGCAGTCTTGGGAAATCTCTGCTCCCCTCAGGCATATTGTCATGAAATCCAGAGGAGTCCCATCCCTTTGTCCAACATGGCCACCTGGTTCTGTCTGCTGAGTTCACTGTGAGGAACATGACAGCATAAGCATCTCTTCCTGGGGAAGCTGAACTGAAAAACAACGTGACAGACATGGAGAAAGAGGAAGGTGCAGATGGAACCAAGGGGGGTGCGAGAAAATAAAAATACCAAAGTTACAGAAAGAGACACAATGCCAACGCTTGGGAGAGTTGGACCATCTGGTTCTGTTGTAGCATCTCTCCACGATCGTCTCTTCTCTTTGCTTCTCTTTGTTAGCAAGAGCAGATAAACTAAGTGAGGTGTAACATGGAGGCTTTGGTGTAAAACAGATGATGAAGTAGCCGGCACTAAGTAAAGCTTGTTTTATTCCCTAGGATTTGCACAAGCTCTCTTGGCAGTGCAGGCTGTGACGGTGATTTGCTGCATGCAGATTTTTCACTGCAGCTATCACTGTTTGCTGCCCCTTCCACGTGTAGAAGGTGATGCTGATGCCTCATGGATAAACTGTGAATCCCTGGAGCAAAGCTGAGCCTGCTCATGTTTTACTTGCCTGCGTCTAGTTAAAGCCGACTTGCATAACAATAGATGACCTCTTCTCTCGAGCTGTGTGGTGCAGGAAATCTGAGCCAAGGGGTTCTCCCAGGGACCAGTCTAGTTCAGAGAGTTCATAATGGAATACACTGCTGGGTTGCCTGTCTTGGTCCAAAATGACAGCGAGAGTTATGTTTGTATGGCCTGTGTGCTAAAAATGGTTTCTTTTCCTCTGCTCTGCAGCACAGCTGACACATCGTAGCTCTGGATGCAGGAAGTGTAATGACCCTGTGTTCATGCCACATAAACCACCCAGAATGACTTCCTTAGTTTCCACCAGGTCATGATGGACATGTTTTGGCACCTGTAGGTAGGAGCCTGCAATGCCATTGCCTCTTCTGGACCTCCTAGGGAATAAAGAATAACTCTAAGCCTCAGTCAGTCTGGCACTTGTAATGGGCACTAAATTGCCACTTAGGAGGGATAGTGAGAAAAGCATTTGGGAAGCATATAATAGGTCCAAAATCACCTTCATGCCTGGAACTCGAGTTTCAATATTTACAACAGAACAGAAATTTTACATGAAGACAGATTTCAAGCAAAACAACTGTGGGGAGAATTTAACAATTCAACAAAGCTGCTGCCAGGCTGATAGGAGAGGGGAGTGCTGAGTGCAAGTTCTGCATGTAACTAAAAGTGAAGCATGTGTGGAAGTCATGCTGTCTCTGTAAGAAGCCCTGGGTTATTTAGCATTTGACATGCAGCATTATAAGTAGAAGAATGGTTGAATGACAGTCACAATAACATGTTACATTGTTCATAACAGTCAGGTGTCAGCACAATGGATTGATATCTAATAGGGAGCACTACTGGATTCAATTGAATGTAGTAAATGTTCCACAGTATCTCTCTGAAGTTTCTTGCATTTTCCTGTAGTGGTACCTGAGAGAAGTTAAAATATGTGTGTTAATACAGATGTTAAAGACTTAGCAGAGTACAGATACTGAAAAATTCCTGTCTAGGAAGCTCTGTGAGAGCCATATTCTTGTTTACTGCTTCCAACCCTTCTTGACAGGATGTAAATTTCTATACTTATGATCAAAATAGTATTTTCAAAAATGCTTAAGGAGAAAGATGCAGCTGCCACAGAGGATGCAGTTTTTTGTTAGACTGACCATAACCATGTCAAGGTATTAGGAAGAGATGGAATTTCTTTAGCCTAAGTCAGCAAAGTTAACAAAAACATTTTATAGTTCTACAAATATGAATTTGCCATCATAGAATAGGAAACAAATCTTTGGGCTCTTAAAGACATCTAAAATAGCAAGGCCTATATTACCTTAAGGATAAGAGCTCTGTAGAAAACTCCTTTTCCCCATAAGAACAGTTCGCCGCTGTCATCAAATTCTGCTGCTGACACAGACCCAGATGAGCTGCCCTTGCTTTGGTATTTAGTTCATATATGTTTAAAAAATCTGCCAAACTGTCAGTGAAGATTTCTGTTCAGGCGTTGTAATAATGCAGCGGCACCTTAGTTTAAATCTGAGCAGAAATCTAAACAAACCCCTCCCAGTCACACAGACTCCCTGTCTTGTAAGCAAAAGTTAGTTAAGTGATACAAGAAATTTTAAGTATCTTTTAAACACATCCATTTGATCCTCTAATTTGCACACATTGAAATTAAATCTCCAGTATGTGCTCTAGCACTCCAGGAATATGATTTTGTTTGTTTTCTGCTGTGACTTGATCTTATCAAGAGTTCTTTCTTTGTACAGCACTGGCATTTGAATAGGTTTTTTCTGGATTGACTTTGTTCCATGCCATCTCTATTGTTATACAAAGTATCATTAATTAAAACAATTGTCCTACAGATGCTTTCATTTGGGAACTGCTCCTGGTAAGGTCTCAGTTTGCACCAGTGTGATGTACATTAAAGGTTAGTCTTGAATACAAACTTGCAATCTATGGAATTCAATGACTTGATGGAAATACACCCCACGAAAACTCTGCAATCAGTGGTCATAGTAAGCACAATCTGAATTTCACTTGCAGTAGGTTTGGTCTTGAAATCAAGAGCAGAGAACTTTCTGTCCTTGCAGGCATCCATTGATGGACAAAGGATTAGTACAATAAAAATTATTGCCTCATATCCTTGGGTATGCTGTAGGAATGAGCGACTGCAGAATACTGTAACCTTTGCTACAGAGGCACAAAAAGCAGACCCAGAACCATGCAAAGAAGTAAAAGTAATGAAAACTATTGGGTTTGCACATCTTAGGCAGAGCAGTAAATTTGCTTTGTCTGATGCATAGTTCAGGTAATTAGAGAGCAATCACCAGTGAGCTGTGACAAGAGCTGAAAATCTGTACTCCCTGGGGGAACTGTTGGATGTATTTTGATCCATGTACAGATGCACAGACCTGGAATGTTGGGAATAGAGCTTGTTCAGTTTTACCTGCTGGGTACAGCTACTTACCTTGAGCTAGTGCTTATGTTGGGGGAGTTGCAATCCATTCCTGTTTGGGAAGCAGAGCCTTGATTACTATTGATAGTCTAGGCCTTGCTAAGTAAACAAGACCTTTCATTATGTTTGACAGCTGAGATATTTTTATTGCTGGTTTTTGACTTCTGTCAGTGTGGAAGATCAAAGGAAAATAAAAACTAACTCTTGATTTTGCTTCCTTCACTGGTTTTAAGAATTTGAATATGCCACTCTTAGAGTTACCTATGATCCTACCTGTGTCCTGAAGAGAAGAAATAGATATTTGAGGTGGTTATTGTATTTTGTGATTCTTACAATGCTTTTGTAGCAGACCAAGTCACTTGGGTTGAGATATTTCTGATTTACAGGCTGAGAGTTAGGGTTGGCTAGCCTGGAGAAGAGAAGGCTCTGGGGAGACCTTAGAGCACCTTCCAGTGCCTGAAGGGGCTCCAGGAGAGCTGGAGAGGGACTTTGGGCAAGGGCCTGGAGTGACAAGACAAGGAGGAATAGTTTTAAATTGAAAATGAGTAGATTTGTATCAAGTATTAGGAAAAAATTCTCTCCTGTGAGGGTGGTGAGGCCCTGGCTCAGGTTGCCTGGAGAAGCTGTGGCTGCCCCATCCCTGGAAGTGTTCAAGGCCGGGTTGGACAGGCTTGGAGCAACCTGGGATAGTGGAAGGTGTCCCTGCCCATGGCAGGGGGGTTGGGACTAAGTGATCTTTAAGGTCTCTTCCAACCCAAACCATTCTATGATCATGAAAAAAGGGGAGATTATTGATAGAGTCTAAGCTGGATGTGATGTTTTAATAATGATGGCTGTATCAGATGATAGTGGTCCACAAAGCAAACTGGATAGATACAAGATATTAAATCAGAAGAACCAATATTGCCCTTTTCCCTATTTTGAACTTAGAAGTTTTCTTTTATTACTGTTATGAAGAAGAAATACTGTAAGTTCATGGCACGAAACAGAATTGTTTGTATATCATGACCACAAATGTAGTTTGAGATTTATATTTTTCCCTCAAAATGACAGTGCGAGGCCTTACAGATGCATCTTTAAAAGCTCAGAAGTCGAGTTACGTGCATCCTAAATAGCAGAAAATTACAGAAACAGTAGTGTTATGATTTTGTGGCTTTTCCTGAATCAGCTCCAAGCTGACACTGCAGATGCCAGAAGAGACTGATTAGTATGAATATCAACACTGTAGCTGAGATACCTAAAATAAGGAACTGAGGAATTGTCAAAGATATGGCTGGACAAAATAATGGTGAGATTAAAACAATCATTAATACTGGAATGCCCAAGTAGGATAAAAGGGGCCATGAGCATTAGGGTGCAGCTTCCCATGAAGCCTTAACACCCTTTTGTAATTAAGAATCCATTAGCAAGCTAAATGCTGGGCAGTGTTATTGTAACTCCCACATCATGTCAGTTAAAACACCATTAACATGTTTGATGCATGATGAGGTAAATCAGAGATAAACTCTTCAGGTCTAAGAACATAAATTTATCATTTATCCTTTTACAGAATTCATGTGTGTGGGTGTGTGTGTATTTTCCATTCCAGTGCTCCATGGGAACACCGTGTTCTTCCCTGCATTTCCAATTCACAGAGGTTTGGACTGAAACTGGGAGGAAAAGGTTCAGTCCTGCTATAAGCTTACTGTGTGATCCTGTCAGTCATTTTTTTCCTCCAATAAATCTGTGTTTTTTGCATGTGGAAAAGAAAAAAAATAGTGATTAGTATATAAAGAAATTGGAGTATTAGAGGTTAAAAATGTTGTTATTCAGTTATATCTAGAGATATATATACATGCTTATGCATACATTATCACCGAAACCATTGAGCTTCACACTTCGACAAAATGTCCATCTGTTTCCTACTGCTTTCAACAAGATACTCTCATTTATTAACATAAGCGGAAATGGAAGCAATTGCACTTCTGGTTTTCGCTTAAAATGTTAATCTGATTCCAAGTTTTCCATAAAACGTTATTGGTCAAAATATTGAAGGAGTTTAAAACATATATATACCCACTGGATATCACAGAAAAGTTGCAACAAACATTAACAGGCATTAAGCATGGATCTAAAGATCTGTGAGTCCCAAAGGTACAGATCAATAATAAATTAATAAAATAGTTCAAAAGCATGCACGGGTATAGTTCTTAAATTGATCTTAAAAAGCAAATCAAGGATTTCAAGTAGAAAGCAAGAGGAAAAGGGGGCTCAGACCTGGACAGCTGTATTTTGTACTGTACTACATGTATTTTTATACAATAAATGTAATGCTTGTTCAGCATGATAGAATAGGAATTAAATAATACATGTTTCACATGTAAAGGGCTTTCAAAATGCAGCAGTATTTCCTAAGTGTAAGCCTTTCTGGTGGCTTTGGATGGGAAAGGATGACAACAGTTCAGTAGTCTTGAGCTTGGGATTTATTTCTCCATATAACTTCTCTTTTAATTTGTTCATTTCACTAACTAGCCATTTATGTGATGGATGATTCCTTAAGCAAATGCAACAACAGACATGCAAGCTTGGAAATAATTTTTAAGAAGATCTGCCAATATTGCAGTTAGAGGTTTCAGGGATTAGTGATTGGCTGATTAATATGTACATTTATGTTCAAAATGATAACAGCCTGTGGTATTGAGATGTCTAGAGTTCACTGTTAGCACTTGATTTTTCAAGCTGGAGAATTGCCTAAAAGGTACCTAACTTAGTCTGTTGTCAATAAATAGGTATAAAGCTTTATATATTACTTGAAATAATACATCAATCACATAATAGTCAATAGTCAAGGGAAGTAGAGGAGACTATAATTGATTCTAAGAAAATATATATAGAACAGTGCCCAGAATTACTGTCAAAAAAAAAAAGCCAAATAAGTTATTTTGTCTTTTCTCTGTATGCAAAAAAATTGTTTAAAAACCCCTGTGGCTTTAGGGAGTGAAAACCTGGACTCACTGAAGTCAATGGGAGTATTGCTATTAAATTCAGTACAACCAGGATCTCACCTAGGGTTCAGGCTCTGGGAGGTCAGCAGGCAGCAGAGATGAAGGCGTTTAGCTCTTGATTTATGAAATACATCTTGCCGTGTCAGATTAATGGATTATTGCTGGTTTATGTTAACAAAGACAGGGTCAGATCTTTCTGCTGAAAGCCCCCTGATTGCTGTCATTTGAGCCAAATCTCTGTTCCTTACTAGGAACGTGGGATTTACAGAATGGATTCGAGCAGTTGTGATTCCCCATGAAGTGCATTGGTATGAAAACAGATATTACATGGCAGCACTGATAAAGTTCAAGCCTGTAACTGCTGATAGCCAGAAAAAAAGGTGAGTGCATTACGGAAGACAGGAGATTCTGTCCTGTTTTCTCTCGTACTCTTTTCTTCAGCATTACCTGTTGGAGATGTGGAAAGTAGTTAAAGCAAATGTGTTTGGACACTGTGTGGCACTTCTTGTCACTATAAGGTTTTGAGAACAATATTCTCCTTTCCTTCAATTTTTATTGAAAGAGTGAAGCAAAAGAGCAAATATCTAAGTTCTGAGTAAGGGAGATAGACAGCCCTGTTCTCAACACACCGGATTTGAGGACGCTGTGGAAGTTTCCATGCAGGCAAGATATCAGCATGGCTGAGATATTCCAGCAAGACAAGCTGCAGAAAGGAATGGCGGTTGAAACAATCGCTTGTTTCTAACAGACTTGAGTTTCTAAAACACAGCTGTGTGTCAGCCAGGTGAGGGTCAGGGCTCCTGTAGCACTTGTGTCTACACTTGCCTGTCAGACATGCAATTTGTAACCTCAATCTCAAGCATCTGTCTTATTTAAACCATTCCCTTCCCAAACCTGTCCCTGCTTTTCTGACCCATTGCTTGAAACCTGCAGTTCCTCTCCAAATTAGGTGGCAAGAGCAGCTAAATGTGAGGCTTGCTCTGTACAACCCTCTGCCCAAGGTTGCAGTTGCAGTGCTCTGTTATAGAACCATGGAGTGGTTTGCACTGGAAGGGATTTTAAAGCTCATTCCTTTCCAACCCCCTGCCATGGACGCCTCTCACTAGAACCGGTTGCTCAAAGCACCAGTCAACCTTTTTGTGGCTTTTTGATATCAGCATGGGCTGCTTCCCTGGTATTTCCCAGTGCTGCCTTATCCTTAACTTCAGGAGCACTTACCTACTCTAGCTGTAAGACAGATTGGAGAGACGGAAGGAAGCAGGGAAGGGCTGTGTCATGAGCACTGGTGAGCACCTTGTTGGTGAAATAAGTCTGCACATCCTCTTGGTCCACTGCCTTTCTGGTGAGCGTTAGTTGCTATTACCCAAACTGGATGTTCCTGGTTGTCTGGGAACATCTTTGATCTAATTTCATGTAAGTCACGAAATACACAAATAACAAAGCTGTATGGACTCTATAAATACAATTTAGTGCTTTGAGTGAAATATCCCACAACTAACAAAACAACCAGGGAATCAATAGAGTCCTACTTCAGTTACAGAATGAGACATTTATTATTAAGTAATGGAAAATAACAATGCAAATAGGATTATCTCTGTTGTGATTAGGGTGAGCATGAAACCTGAGTGAATTTGGTGCTTGGAAAGGGAGTAGAGGTATGCAGAATAGTGAGTTCAGTCCCTGCTTTGCTGTGTGCCCGGAGGGTACCCTCCCTCCTTTCAAAGGTGGTGGGGGAAAAAAAAAGAACACAGAAGGACTATCTGTGTTGGTAATGGGGAAAACCAGAATTTTGGATAATGCAGTTTCTTAGTTTGCAGCTCTGCCTTGCACCATAAACCCTAGAGGTGGCATTTCTGCTATTTAAGCTAAACTATGGTAGAAGAAATACCTTCTTTTCCTCAACCTTTCTAGAATTATTGAGATGATTTCCTTTTAAGAATGTACAGAAAGAAAGGCTATAAATATGGAAATATTCTTATGAACTAAACATATGTTTTTGTATCTAAAATAAATCAAAAATTCTTTGAGCTCCTTAGTGCTTCTGTTGAAAATATCAGATTATTTTAGTCCAGACAAAAAATTGAACTTAAGGAATTAAATTAAATTAAGTTAGCATCTCTAAAGTGCCAGATGTCGTATTCATGTATTTTCTTTAAGATATGCGTCAAAATTGCAAGTGGATCAGAAGACAGTTGTTATACTAAATTCTAACTCAGTAAACAGATGCTGAAGGGTTTCAAAATGATGGGGTTTTTTTCCCCTTTGTGGAGGAAAATTGAAATGATGAAAATGCAAAGTAGTCCCAGACAGTTTTACGTGCTCCTGCAATTGCACTATTTCTGATTTTTTCAAAATAATATGTGACAATGAAGATCTATTCTTATAGCAAAGGAAATTTATGAATTGTAGAGAATGCTAGAGAGAACTTTTAATGTAAATACTGCAATACTAGTGTGCTGTGTATGGCCATCTATATATCTCTTTATACATTCTTATGAGATTTACTATTCTGCATTTTTTATCAAGCCTTTTTGTTAGCTTGTGGAAAAATGAACACAGATTCTTAAAGTTTGAAAGATTTTTTTTCTTCTTTCTACAAATAGCCTTATCTCTTTCTATTGTAAGAAATACTGTCTAGAAGACTAGTCTTGTGTTATTGTATTATAGAGATAGAATATGGGATAGGAAACAAAGAAGATATGGAACAAAAATTGTAAAGCCAATTTGTAAAGTAAGCCTCAAAGGATTTGTAAACCCTTTTACACTTTATTTGCTCAGAACTATGTGTTCTGGATTGTTTCATCATTTTACAGTCTTATCAGTGAAACCTTAGTCCTGATGTAATTTCTTGGAACACTTACACTGTCATAATTCTGTAAGTTTACAGAACATTTCATCCCCATTGCCAGTCTCAGACTTTTGTCCTTTTAGTAACCTGAAAATGGGACTCACCTAACTTAGTTAATTGGGAAAACCCCCAACAAGCCAACATTACATGTCCTGTTTTGAGAAATGGTTCCTGAGTTTCATTTTGTTGTGGTACCTTAAAGAATGGTTCACTGTCAAAATGATTGGCAGAAACTAATCATAAAAAAAATCAATGTTTTTTTCCACTGTAGCAAAACCCCATGAAGAGGATCTTGATCTACCTCACCTCAAGTACCTCAGGTTGCAGTAGGTACATAAACTCATGACATCTGATCTAATAGCAGAAAGAAATTAAATATCTGAAACAACACAGACGACGGGTTCTAGCTGTGTGAGAGGAATTTCAAAGTAGGTTCTCCTCGATCGCTTACTTTTACAAGACTTAAAGGAATATTGCCCCACAAGATTAAAATACAATGAGGTGGGTGTGATAGTGGTGGTGGGGACCAAATCCCTGAAATACACATAATTAAAAACCAGCCAATAAATGATTGGATAATTTAAACAAAATGTCAACAGCTAAGAGAAGATAATTAAGTGCAGTGGGGGTAAAGATTGTTAGTTTCAAAATAACATGGTGGTATAGGTAAAATTGTCGTCTTTCATTTTTACCTCTGAGCTTTCAGAAAAGCTGTCTTGCTGTGGAACACATTAGAGATAGATCTTGCTGAGTCAGCCGTGACCCAACATCATAAACATCAAAACCATCCTACGTAAAATCAGAACAATTGCTGTTTTGGCAATTTCAGACCTGAGACAACAGGAGGTTTACTCTGTTAAAAGGATATGTGGTTGTTCCTTTTTAAGGTGAAGTTAGTTCCCATTTAGGTGTTTTATACAGATAAATGGAATACAGGCACTGAAAAACACCATGTTTACTGTTAAAGGGAACCTTTCTGCTCATCTTGTGCTACATAAATGTGAGAAGAAGAGAATACCCCCCATGTGTAGTCTCAGTTTTGTGATATTTACAGTCTATAGAACCTCATGCACTGTCAGATGGCATCGTTGTGCTCTATCTCTCCATACCCAGTCGCCACACACTTGGAGAGAGTAGAAGGAGAATTTTAACAATACTCTTTCTAGAGAGATTTTATTCCTGCCGTTGGTGGAATGAAAATTCAAGACCTTTCCAAAAGTACTAAAGAGGGTGGGACACTAAGAGCAAAGTCTTTTTTTCTCTTTCTTGGAAAGAAAAAAATAAGATAAACAGTAACTGTTTATCCTCTCTGTTTGCATTTTCCCTCATTCTTAGTAAAGGTAATAAAATCATAAAAGCTTAGAAATGGAGCCAGCTCTTTAAATTTATCCTTCTCTAGTGGCTCCTTACTTCTAATTTCCATGTTTTGAACTTGCTTAATTAAATCCTGGGCAGGTTATGTTATTACACATAGCCATCATAGATTGTTAGCTAAATGATCCCGTAATTTATATATCCTGGGCTGTTTAGGGATCTGTATGGGAAATTAGAACAATATATGACTACACAGCTTTTATTTGTATGCAAATTTCTGCTATTCTGCATGCAAACACTAGAATATCTAACCAGACCGATAATAAAAATAATTAATGTCAAAGTTATAGCAAGGAATGAGGAATGATCTTGCCTTTATAGAGTTTGTGTACAAGTTGATAGAATGTGGGTCTTTATAAATCACTACTTTTGCAAGTTTGCCATATTTATACATACACATATATATGTATCTGGTTTTTAAATTGGGTGCTCTTATTCCCCTAATAAATGTGAAAATCAAAGACTTTTTTCCCATTCTTTTAATGTTCGTTTTTTACATGCAATCTTTCCTAGCCCAAACCAAAGTGAAAATTAAGATTGAATTGTGAATTTAGTACAAGTTACGAATTCTGCACATAATTTTTCCATTCTAATTCTGCCCCAGAACACACATCTTTGTACTTGTTAAAGAAGAGCTATGGTTTGAGCCCTAAATAGCCTAACAGAAGTCCAAAGATCTTTAAAGAACATGTTCTTTAGAATTCCAAATTAAAACCTGGACTTCTGTGCATTACCCTGTGAAATGTTCCTTGCAATTCTCTACAGAAATATCTAAAATGGAGCTACTGAGCACACAACAATTCTAAAAAAGCTGTTGCAGCCAAGTAGAAGCACGAAGAATTAGGTTAATATGGATAGGGACATTAAAAAAGCCATGAGTTAATGTATATTTCTGAGTATTAAAAACTTGGCTAACTTAGTAGAAAAAAGATGCATTAGATGAAAAATGTGTTTTAAAATCACTGTTTTAACACAGGGTTTTAAATTGCTCTATCTTTAACAAACGTCTTTCTCTTTATTAAGGTGGCTTCAAAATTACAGCAAAGTGGTTGGTTTTGACATCCCGAAGTCAGACAAGTTAAAAATGCTGCAACTTCCAAAATCTTTGTTACTCATGTGCGACCAAGAGCTCTTAGGGAAAGTTATGCCTTTAAGTGCAGGCAGTCTGTAATGGGTGGTTAGCATTAGCCAGACTGTAGTGATATTAAAAGATTCCTGTAAAACAACTTGTAGTCTCACTTGGAAATACAGTTTAGGGGCAAAAACCAGAGTCTCATTTGTGTTTTGATTGTAGCCACATGAACTTTATATATTCTCTTCAGAAAGACCAGGAAAACCTTGTGTCATGTGGGCTTAGGGCAGGTGATCCGCTGAACTAATAGGATGGGAATTTTTTCAGGAAGAAGGGTGGTTGTGGTGCTGGAAACACCAATACAAGAAGATAAAACCAATTAGATGTAATGAGTCTCCTTAAAGAATGATGTACGTAGCTTGTGTTTGAGTGCTCTTGATAAGTGGATATTTGAAATGGCGTGGATGATGTTTATAGAATTGCGTAATAAATGTTTAAATTTCCTATGTAGAAAGTACAGCTTTGGTAAATACATGTCTCTAGGTCTTGCTAAGCAGTTCAAAATGGGTTATAAGTTCTTAAACACACACACATTATATATACACATATATATGTGTATCTATGGAATATGGTAGTGGAAGTGTTTTAGCTTCTGGGTTTGGAGAGATTTGCTGCTAGTGACGGAAACTGTCCTCTTCCCCTTGTTTCTCATCAAGTTCCTTTTAAGTTGTAGCTATAATTTCCAGCTCTCTCTTAATATTCAATCTAAACTGGGGAAAAACTGGGTCATTTTTATGCCATTGGGATAATAACATTCCAAGTAAAGTGCTGTATAAGTAGAAAGGGGATATCAAAATGTGGTCCGAAGTGAAACACTTGCAGAGACACTACTTGATGATCTTGGAGGTCTTTTCCACCCTTGCATTTCCATGATAATCATACAGGGCTTTACTCACTCATTCCAGATGCACTATTCTATCTGTGCATGTAAAACTTATTTCTTCAGTAAATCTGCATTACACATACACTGTATGAAGGTCCTGAGACTTAGTATAACAAAATACAGCCGGTAGGTATGAAAACCTTCATGGTCATAATACATATGGATATTTTATTGGTCTATGAATGTCTAAAAGTCTTATTTCAAGCCTTCATCTACTTTTTTTTAAATGTCAAAATTAAGTGCAAATTAAATTACAATATCTAATGACTGCCTTGGTTATTTGCAAAGTTATTTTCAAATAGATTAATTAAAATAATATAACTTAAAATATGATCTAGAACTTGATTTAATTATAAGATTTCATGTCCCTTTTAAAAACACGAAATATATGATTTAATGCAATTATCATATCTATTTGCCTGCAAGAATTTAATTTCAAATTAATCTTTAGACCTGATGGCTATTATTTTCCCGGTGGTTTCAGAAAACCAAAAAGATATGAACTAGTGTATTTTATTGAATTTTTTGTTATTCCATCTGGCTTTCAAGCTCCCTGAAGCACTAATGAAGGTCAAGGAGTTTTAGAGTGAAATGCAATCCCTTCACCTGGAGTACAGAGCCTGCTAGTACAGTAATAACAGAAAATATCACTTTCTTTCTAGAGAATATTAGATTGCTTCATAGCTCAAGATCAGAACAAGGATGCTGAAAAATAGAAATGCCTCTTGGAGTGAGTTCTGGTACTTGAGATTCTAGTGGCTGGTACCTGATAGCTAAAGCTTATTGTTATTTTACTCGGGAGGAACAAAATTATCATAGCAGTAGTTAAATGCTGACAGTAAAAATAAAAATAGTTAAGTGTCTTTCTGGTGTGGTCCAATTCTAGCACAGGGAGCTTAAAAGTACCACTGGTACAATAAAAAACAGATGTAACATGAATTCAAGATGAGTATTTATGCATGTCCTGACTTTAGGCTTGCATAAGCATTCAGTGGGATTGCTCAAGGGCCTGAAGAACAGGAATGTGTTTGCTTTAATGACCTGCTGGAGCAAAGCAGCATCACCATCTCTTTTATACGATTCATACTCACGGTTCTGCTCAGAAGGTCAGTCGTTTCAACTGTGCAGTGCAGATTGTGGTTAGTTCTTCAGTTTCCTGCAGTCATACCTACACAACTGTCCCTCAGATTTACAGAAATGAATATTAGTTCAATTTCTTTGCAAGAAAACTTACAGTCATGGATGAGTTAAAGTTCTTTAAAAAGAAGTTTTTCACTTATTTCTTATTTTTATTGGACAGTGTCATGAAGACACCCTCAAATTTAGAACGTTGCTCCATCAGGGTTCATATTTTTCCTGTTTATTTAGTTCACTACTTCCACTGGCTGTAGTTGATTCACAGCCCAATAACACTTCCCTGTTGGGGGAGCATATATGTATAAGTAAAGGGGGAATAAAGAAAATTACACTTTAGTCAAAAGATAATTATTTAGGGAAAAGAACGAATGTAATTACAAGAAGTCTCAGAGGTTTGCCTCATGTTAGGACTCAAATTCTGTAATGGCTAGAGAATAAAACACCTTATTTTGGTGCTTATCTACTCTGTGTTGTGCTTCCCTGCACAGTGCTCATCACTATTGACCTTGCATATGTTTTACAATTGTGACAGTCCTTTTAGGTGTGAAATGAAATCTCCATCAGGGAGATGGAATGCCTTGCCCATGCTCTGAAATGCGTGTTTCTCACAGTAAAGAGAAGGGACTGATAAACTTTAGAGGGAAGTGTCTGAGTCCTCCTTTCTCCAACACTGTACAGGCACTGGGCGTACTCTGCTTGCTGGCTCCAAGCTCATTTCTCTGTGCTTAGCGAAACCTTAACCAAATCTTCAAATTTTGAATTTGTACAACAGGCAGGCGCTGTCATAATACTTGAGGGGGAAATGTTCAGTCTTTATTCTAAAGGCTGCTCCTGTAGTCCCCCTAAATTACATAGAACTACACAAGAATTAAAAGTGTATTTATGTCACACTGAGCTACTATTCTGTCATGTTCACTTATAAGAAAATATCTAAAAAATAGGAAATAAGGGCTTTGAACAGCATCACTATAAGAAATGCTGTTCTGTTCTCCTGACTTTCTTTTATTCTCTTTCCATCTGTGGCATTTGCTCTGCACATCCTGGGAACATGATTGTATGATGTCAGAGCAAAGGTCCATTTTGCTCGGTAATACCCTGTTTCTTGCACTCTCCAATAATGGATGCCGAGGGAAGAGGGAAGCTGGAGATAAGCAGTGCTGTTCTGTCGGAGGAACCTGACCTGCAGCATGCCCTGGCTCAGAGCTTTCCTGCACTAATGGTGGCTCTTTAAAATTTAATAGTGTTTAATGGGAGGTATATCCCTGACTCTGGTGGATCTTGGTGCTCACAGTTGTAATGATAAGCACCTTCCCAATAGTACAAACTCCCCCTCCATGTCTTTCCTTCCTTACCTCTTCCTTCCTATACTCCTGCTTTTTAGAAAGTATTACAGTATTTTAGGAAGTTTCCACATCTTTGGATGTTTATCTTTTGCTCTTCTTACTTTAAGTCACAAAATTATTCCCTGGCACTTCATGTTGATGTTGTCCCAAGGAAGAGGGCCTGGGGGAAGGCTGTGAAAAATGGAGTCTTTATATCCTCACTGAGTGCTTATAAAAGTGAATGGATAGAATCTTAATAGCTTTTTAAATACTGACCGTCTTGGATGCAACCTTTGATTTTACCTTCTGAGCTGGAGAGGTGATGGCAAGAAACATAGCTCTGATTTACTGTATTTAATACAGAAAAAGTTTTGAAGAAGTTTTCAGAGGGTAAAGCAGTTGCAGAAAAGCTACTGCTTCAGAAGTGTGGGGACTTATCTATAATAATTAGATACAGAAATGGAGGTGTAAATCTGAAGGGATCAGGATTTGTTCCAGTGCTGTATTGCCTATTTCCATACAACCTAGAAATTGCACTTGCACTTTTCCCTCAGGCAAATTTTCTATCCTAAGCACACTCATGTAATGTAATAAACTGTAGACAAACTTCTGTGATACTGGGTTCAAAAGAAAAGAGGAGAAATTAAGTCAGATATTGGGAAGAAATGCTTGACTGGGAGGGTGCTGAGGCCCTGGCTGCCCAGAGAAGCTGTGGCTGCCCCATCCCTGGAAGTGTCCGAGGCCAGGTTGGAGGGGGCTTGGAGCAACCTGGGATAGTGGAAGGTGCCCCTTGCACATGGCAGGGGGTGGAATGGGATGAGCTTTAATGTCTTTTCCAACCCAAACCATGCTATGGTTCTAATGAGATGTAATTTTAATGTCTTGTGTAAAATTAAATATCACCTTTGTTTTAGAAATGTTTACATTTGTATGTTGGCACTTGTATCCTCAAAACGGAAAACATAGAAATGCATTTTTTAAAAGATTATTTTCACACACTAGTGAAAAACCTAAAATTCCCATCCAACCTACTTATCTGAACATAAACTTGCAGGTTTTAATCAGACCAAATATATATTTTTACCTGCTGAAGAATTTTGAATTTGGATTACTCTGACTATTTTTGCAGAAATATAATACTGATTTCCCATTACTTTATTCCCTGTGTTTTTATCAACACAAACACTACAGCTCTTAACGTTTTTGTGGAATTCGATGAAATGTGCAAGTCTTCTATATACTGGAGTAAAAGATAATGCAGGATTCACCATTGAGCCTAAGGAAAGAAAAATTTCACTCTGTGCATACACTTCAATCCTGATTGCAACAATTTTCAGATGAATATAGTTTAAATTATTACTGTTCTTAGTGGTGCTTTAGTAGTGATAGTCTAATTTCAGTACTGTGAAATTTTAGGATTTGTTTTTCAAGCAAGCTGGAACTTGCAGCTCCCATTAGACATATGATAATATTCCCACACTGAAATGCTTCTGTTTCAGGCTGGGGGGAGAAGGGGAAGAGGAGGCAGCTGCTCAAAATGTTTGGTCAAGAACCCAAAGTAACTAGTTAGATGTACTTATATTGATGTGTTTTGGGGCTTAATAAATAAATTTAATCCACTCTGTGTAAGATGACAGAATGAATATCCTGCTGTCCTTACCCAGCACACTCCAGTAGGGTTGAGTGTCCAATTTACCTGGCTAAGATGATAAGCAGAACATGAAGAAACTGCAATTATAAATCTTAAGGATCCGTAATTGCTAATAAAAAGGAAAACCTCAGTTTCTCCATAGATAAGGTTTATATACTTTGTCTCAAAATGTGGGGATTTTCTGGGTGTTGTTTGTTTGTGGTTGTTGTTATTGTCTGTTTTTTAAGGAAAAGGTTTACGGTTAAGTAGAACTAAAAGACCAGCAAGTTGTGATTTTAATTTTTTTTCTATATATACTTTTCCCAAATCAGTATTTAAGTGCCAGGTGCTACATGCTCCTTAAGTAGATCTTCTAGAACAGAAATTACATGCTATGAAGGAATTTTAACTTTCCAGAAGCTTTTGGAGTGGTTCCCGTAGTTGCCCCAAAAAATCCATCCACCTTCCTTCTCCCCAGAAGAAAACTGTATTTCACTGTTTGAATTATTGTGTAACAACACAGGAAAGCTGTACACATCATAAAGAGACAGAAAAGCTGTGCATTAAAAAAATCACCTCTTTGAATTTGACAATATTTCTCAAATAACTTCACACAAGCTGATCTGTAAAATAAAAAAAGAGGAAGAATTGGGTAATATTTCTGGAGGGCAGTTTTGTTATGCTGGTGTTACCGTGCCTTTGGTTGTAGTTTCACTGAAAATGGCCATGCAGTCTGTCCTTGTCCCTAAAGGAAATGGCAAAGATAAAATGCGTGGGAGGAGAGTCACAGCAGTGTGATACTGGCAATGGAATCAGCTGCCTCTGCTAAAATACAGGACATTCGTGTATTGCTCACCAGGATTAAAGTATCATTTTTTTAGTGTTAAAATTCATATCTAAATTTATGCAGCATAGTAAAAATAAATAATAATTAAATAATATACTATAAACCGCACAGCATTGTACAAAACATCTCAATCCTAATAACAGCTTTAAAATGCCCATATTAATCCTGTAATTGCAAATGGCTTCTATTTGATTTTATTATAAAAGCTATCAAAAAACCAGTGAGGCAGACAAGCAGTCATGCTTTAAAGTCTCAAAATCTCAATGTGATGAGAAGCTCCCCAAACAAGACTCATGTGGCTGCCCACACCCCCTGACCCTCCTGTTGTCACTGACTGCACCAGGCTCTGAGGTCACTGCGTCTGATGTAGGTCGGAGCCACCTTGCATCAGTTCCCATCCACCCTACCAGCAGCACAGGATTGAGGGAGCACAAAAGAAGTATTTTGGTGCTGCTTGGGAATAAACAGTTCTTTTGCTGCTACTTTGGATCTTAGCTATTATCTTCAGCTTGTATTTGTGCTGTGGCTACACTGACTACTGTGCTGTTGGCGTGATTTGCTGCTTGAAATATGCATGGAGCTAGTTCATTAACTGCAAGAAAACTGCAAAATTGGTGGGTTTTTAGTTAGTTAAAGGTCGGAAAAACAAACCACAAATCTTCTTTTTGCATGGAAAGGATTTTTTAGTGCCAAGGCTGTGGACTTCTTCTGTGACCTTTGACCTATGACATGAGGAACTGTAGCAGTTACTGGGTGCCAGCACCCCTCTTACTTGCTGGAGCTACCTGGAAGGCACAAGGCTCACTTGAATGATTCTGAGCAGGTCAGTTGTGTCTGTACTCATAAAATCTCCTGCAAAGCCCAGAATCCCTGGTTTATGTGTTGACTGGGACTGTCATTATGGGTGAGGTAGTTGGTTCATCGATTTGCTCCAACTCTGCCCCTGAGAATCTCTCTGCCCAGTAAAGGAGCTTAACAGCTCCCTGTCATACCTTGGCTTGTGCAAAACACAGTATGGGGGATGTTGGTTTTTTGATAGTCTGAGTGGGTCGGACTCTACAGCTGTTCCTTATGGTGATGTTCCTTTGGTCTGCAGATAGTAGAGCCACACCCAATGGAAATTTCCTCCATCCTTCTTGTTGAATGTATGTATATTCAGGAATGCCAGACCTGTGAGACTAAAAAAAATAGATCAAACAAGATAGTAGCTCTTTGTGGATTAACTGGTAGAAAATACTCCTCAAACAAAGGTGGAAGTTTTGGGAAATTTCTCTTGTTGTAATATGGTTTTATTCCATGGGTGTAATGGTTTTGATGACATCAGGTTACTCATCTTTTAGGCTTATTGGGCTTTTTCCCCCCCAAATAAAATGAAAATAACTGATCTTGTGGATCACTGTGATCTTCAGCCTTGTCTCACAAATCACTGTTCAAGGTGTGAATTCCAGTGGTGAATTCCTGGATTTATTTGAGCAAATGCCATACTTGGCACTGTAGTCACTACTAGAGCAGGGGTTTAAGCACTGGGTGCTTCTGGGGTGAGGTACCTGTGGTTATGTGAATATCTCTGTTGGGTACGGTAGTAAAGGTTTCCTAAATAAATGGATCTCTGGCAATGTGGTTTAATCTTTTAGGTATACTAAGAGCAAATAGAAACAGCAGCTTTTAATACCTTTTAGAAGTTTCTCAAGGAATAAATGAAATGCTTGATTTTTGTGGTTAAATTGAGACTGATAGAAAGAGACAGAATTTCTTGATTCCTTCATTATCTTGATATGTTGATTATTAAAGCACTTTGTTTGAAAAATCTATTTTTATTCATGCATAGATTCAAAAAACTTAGAAACTGAAACATTATTCTCCCTCTGAGAAAATTATTCTTATTGTCATTAGTCTCTTATTGTAAGAATAATAGGGAATATTTTTAGAAAAAGAAAGCAGAGAAAATATACATTCCAGAAAGAACTTTGAAAAAGACCATTGTCTTTTCAGATCTGAGTACTTAATATCACTGTTGTGCTTTCAACTCTGAAACCTGAATTTATCACTTTCTGCCTCTTCCCAGAGGACTTGGCTTCATTCAGTGAGCAAGACAGATGTTTCTGAGGTTGAAATTGATTTTTTATTCTTGAAAACTTCAGTTTGTGTATGTCTATTTCCTCTAATTATAGATGGAAAGTGAGGTTAAATATTTAAACATTTTAATATACAAATGTCAACATCACTACTTCAAAAAAACATTAGGAAATAATGAAGAAATTAATAGCTGTAGGAGGACATCCAAAAAGGCTATAGGTGCCAACATTACACTCTCAGGGTATCTTGAATTCTTCTGTGCAGTTGTGAGCAGGTATTTAAAGTGCAGAGGTATTTAAAGTAGTGATATGAAGTTCTCTGTTAAGGACTCAAGTAATGCAATTAACATTATCCACAGATTGCTCTTATATACAGGAAACCATCTGTAAGAGCATTTTTGCTGCAGTGTATCATTTGGTGTTTAAAATGCTATGAAATTCAAGTGTGGAACTTGCAGATTATACCCATAAATGACATCTGTCAATGTCCCTCATGAGTGGCTCTGTCTCAGTGCAGAAATATGAGTGCATTTGAAAGGACTCAGAAACTCTGAATTTCCTTACCTTTTATTATTTTAAATGAATAAAACTGCAATTATGCTTGCAGTTCACATTTTTGCCTATCTTGATTCTTTGAGTGGCATTGAGAGCAAAGAGGGAATATAAGCATCTTACCTTTTCATAAACATGTGAAAGAAAAGAGTAACCTAAAATGGTGTTTTATGGTCATAAAAAACTGCAATAACTGCAAATAAAAATAGAATCTCTCACTGAAAATGTCAGAGAAAGATTACCGTAAAACAGCAACAGCTGATAGGTTGCCGTTGGCATTTGATAGCTTAATGAGGGAAAAGGAAACAGAGTAGTTTGAGCCACTGCCATCCTCCATTCTTTCTTGCTTAACTTGAGGCAATGAGCAATTTCTAGATCCTCTGTTTGACACCTTTTCATGCTGGGGTGTGTTCTAGGAGAGACAGCCTCTGTGGTGATGGGCTGGGCTTTCCTTCTCTCTTGGTGAAGCTCTGCCCTGCTCACCCAAAGAGATGCTGGTAGTTGGGCATGACCCTGCCTTGTGCCTTGCAGGCCCACAATAGGAGCTTCTAGGACAATACTTGCCACTGGAAATACTTTCCTGACTTGTCACGAGGGTAGTGAAGAGGATAAAGTAGATTTGGGTTCCTTTTGAGCATACTAGATCATTTCAGGTTCGATGGCCTTGGGAAATCATTCACCCAAAGTATCTCTTCACCACATTTAGAACAAGAGTCTTGGATACTACTGCAATGACAGTTTAGAAAGGCAGCTTCTTTTTTACCTGCTAGGCGTAAACCAGCCTGTTGCAGTCACTGCTTGCCCACTCTAACCCAAGAGCCACTCAAGTGCACTGTGGGACTGTTCTTCATTTCAGTGGTCGTGTTCTGTTGAAATTTAGAAAAGTGTTCATTTGAAGTGTCTGCTTCCAAACACTCGCACTGCTGATTGCACCATTTGATAACACCACTACATTTGGAACCACAGTTGCAGGCAGGGCCAAGATTTAACCTATGATGCAAAATTGTGTCTAAACCTGGAGGGCATCAGAATAAATTCCCATAAAGCATGGGAATTGGGAGCTAGGTACGTTAGCATCCCCAGTCTTCTCTTACTGAAGAATCTTGCCTCTCTACAAATTGCTTTTAAGTTTTGGGAATTGCTGCTGTTATACCTAAAAGGACAGGGCATTTCTTCCCTAAAAGACATTAGTTTTCTAAAAGCCTCTGTTTTGTTATAAATATTTTAATGCTAAAGTATTTTTTAAGATCGAGGAAAGATAATTGATGAATATTTTCCCCATTTTACCTGCTTGCTCCCCCTCTCCCCTTGCTTTTCCTTGTAGCGAGGCTCATCAGCTTTCTGGCTGTATGGTAGCAGTATATAGATTTTGGGTTTATTCCATCTTTTTTCATTTTTTTTCCTTTTTCCCCAGAGACACTTGGAAAGCACCTGTTAATAGTGTTGGGCTGAACTTTGTCATGGTATTTTCAGTCAGACCTCTGGGGCAAGGGAGCGGAGGGGAGTGAGCCAGTGCCCAGGGCATGTTCTCTGCAGGCGGGTTTTACAGCTGGCTTAAGTCTTTCGACAAGAGAGTAGAAAAGAATAAGTAAAGAACAACCAGCTACTGCAGCAGCAAATTTTCAGACGAGGTGGCTTAGCAGATCCGTTGTGAGTCAAGGCAGTGCAGCAGTGCTGTCAGCCGAGTGCCTGTTCTGCAGGACCTGTGTGGTCTGAACAGAAATACGACACAGAAACCTGGATCTAACGAGGTCAGTGGAGCTGGGAAGCAGTGATTTAAGTAGGAGACACTCTTGTGCCTGAGCACCAAAGAGAACAGCAAAGCCAAAGCTCCTGGGGACAATTGGGTGGAAAAAGCACAGGAACCAGGAAAGAACAGTGTCATCACACCAGGGATGGTTGACCTGTTCCAGGGTAAACTGTAGTAATCTGGCAGTGAGACAGAGGAGATGCCGTGTGCGAGTAACATGCTGTTGGGAAAGCTGTGCAGGCAGTAGGGCCAGCCGAGGGACCGTGCTGGTGGAGGGGATGGGGAGCGGGTTCAGGGGCACAGCAGAGGATGAGAAGAGGTGGTGGGAGCACTCCTGTGCACTGAGGGCTGAACTCTGTGCTGTCAGAGCAGGCAGGTCATAGAAAACAGGGTAGGCTTTGCTGGTGTGGGGGGTTTATGTGTTTATTTCCTTGTAGTGAAATTAGGAACTGCTCTGAGGGATTTGATCCAGTGAGGCATTGCAACGGTAGCAACATTCGTGCTGATGGATCAGGTGTGGGTTAGATCTGGCAAATCCACTCGGATCCAGTATCATCTTCCGCCCTTGAGCATCATCAAGACACTCCTGACAAAGCACCAAAGTAAGAAGCCAAGATGGCAAAACTTCTGAAGTGCTAGACAGTCCTAGGTCTCCAAAGTTTTGTAACAAATCTTACAAGGGTCTTCTTCAGTATCTTCTGTTTCCAGTTGTGCCCATAAATACCCCAAGCTGTCCCCCTCCAGGATATCCTACCTCCCATAGCTCCAGTCCCCATCACAGCTGAAACCCAGAAGTATCTGTTTGTGTGCTATAAAAAATCAATGTACACATTCAACAAACAACACAAACTCATTTTTTTAAAGACTGTAAAATCTATTTAAAATAATGAAGAAAACTTCTCCTCTTTTCCTTTTCCAGAGATAAACATTTAGTACAAAATTATTTGTTTAGTATATCAACTGAAACCTGACAAATTTAACTCAGTTATTTAAGGGAATTCAAATATTTAACTGTTTAATTATGTGTGCCTTTTGTCTTTTAAAACACAACTTCTATTTATAACTTTTTTTAAAGAAAATAAAATGCAGAATTAGTCCTGGACTGCATTTTTTACTTTGAGGAATGTAAAATGATTCCTAATTTTACACTTAAAAATTTGCCAAGAGTTTGCATATTTTTGATTCAGTTAATTATTTGCTGATAATATATTTTGCATTAGGATATTAAAGCATAAATGCTAAAGGAAAATATCACTGGAACATAATGCAAAATGTTGATGTAAAAATTAAATAATTGCAGCTTATCAAGTTCTATCTTTAATTAAAAAGTTACTTTATTTTCTCATTTCTGGAAGGTTAAAACATTCAATGATCTTTTCACTTCTAATGTGGAAGCTCATAATTGTATTATGGAGTTTAGGAAGGTATTACAGAGGTCAGCTGATGAAAATAAATGCAGCACATCAATTTTCTTAAGAAAGTTTATTATTCTTTTGAGTAAAATTACTTTTCTTTTCCGCTCAACTTTTTAACACCCAATCCCTTTGGTTTAGGATATATATTCAAAATCAGTTGGGTTTTTTTTGTTTGGATTTAGTTTTGTTTTATTTTGGGGTTTTTTGGAGGGGGGGTTTTGGGGTTTTTGTTTGGTTTTTTTGTTTTGTTTTTTGTTTGGTTTTGTTTGTTTTTGTTTGTTTTTGTTTGTTTGGGTTTATTTTTTTACATGGGTATACATTGACATTAATTTTGTTATGGTGCACTGCATTTTATTGTGACATGTTTTCATCAGATAACCTCTTAAAAGTCTGACTACAATAGGTAAAGTCCTGCCTTTTACAACCAAACTGGTATTTTCAAAAGTTTCATTTACTGTGTTTTCCTGCAAAGCCAAATGTAAGTCTGATAATCCTCACTTATCTGCACTTCAGTGTTTTGCACAAGAACATCAGTTGATCTTTTATCTCTGCGTTTTCTCTTCAGAACTTCAAAAGGAAGTTGATGCAAATATGACAGCAACATGAAAATGCTGCAGAAATCTCTTGTACTTGCTTAGTGAGATCTGAAAATTTAATGTGTCTAGGTATAGAATTTTTTTCCCGTTGTTGAGATAACATGACACAAGCAGGCACAGAGTGTGATTTTGTGTTTGTGTATAGCTGGCAATTGTGGCAGTGGATTTGGCTGCTTTTTGCTTGCTGTTTGAAGGGGTTTTTTGTGTTTGTTGGTTTGGTTTTGGTGGCATTGCTGTAGTTAAAAATCTAATGGAAAGGAAGTTGAACTATTAATAATGAATATTAGACCTTTTTTTTTTGTTTTCTTGTCAAAAGTGGTCTCTGTTTCCAATGATCTGCTTCCCTGGTGGCATTTCCTCTCCCTGAAGCAGGCCGTGTGGTCTGGGCACAGCCGCTGTCAGGGCATCGTTCCTCCCTTCCATGGCACTTGCTGTAGGAGTTGGAATGTTTCACCAGCCCAGAGCTGCCCTTAAATCCAGAGTTGTCAAGTGTTGGGCACAGTGAAGCCGTTCTCTAGCGAATACTGGTAGTGGACCAACCCTTGCCTTGCCCAGCCACAAGAGCTGCTGAGTTACCAGTGAAAAGCTTCTGGATGAGAGCCCTTGCTCCTTGAGGAGTGGGAATACAGCTGCAATAATTCCTGCAGGGCCAAGTGGCGGGGGGCACAGGGGGTGTGGGGGGGTGGAGGGGAAAGGGTCAGCATCCCAAAGGTTGCACATTTTTATGCACAGGCATTAAATAAGCAGCGAACAGGATGAAAAAAATCTATAAAGAAAGTGATTTATCAGTGTTGAGGAGAGGTGCCCTTGAAAATACTACACATTGCTGAGAGTCTGTTTGTCTTCTATCTGCCTGCTTCTCTTGACTTTTCCTTGAGTTTAGCCAGCTGTTTTTCTTTCTGGCACTAATTTTGGCTGGATGTTCAGATGCCTTAGTAACTTTGCCATTTCAAATATTCGTCCCTATACCACTTGTGCTTCATCTCATGCTGTGTAAAAAGCTTTCAGAATGGCTTCCTACAGGTGTTGAATAATTTAGCTGAAAAATGAAACTTGCTGAATGCCACAATCAGTTTTAAGTATATAAAAGAGTTGCTGATAAGAATGACCTTTTCAGAGAAGGACTTTTGAGGAAGGTTCTCTTCATCCCTATAGCTCGTTAGAGATTTCATTATCCCTTTAAAATTAATAATAAACATTAAGATTATCTTATTGCTGCAGTAATAATAAGGCTTTATAAAGATTGATAATGTTGTTAACAAGATTAATAAAAGAATGAGCACTTGATTATCAAATAAAGAAGTGTTTAAAAATAGTTTGGACACCAGCACAACTAAAGTTGTCCTGAACTCCATGTTCTCAGGACTTGGCAATTCAGGTTAATAAAACAGTAATATGCTGTAGGAAACTCAGCATTTCTCCTTAGGCTCTGTGTTTCAGGAGGTTTAGGATACTCCATGGCAAAAATTCACCATGAGTTACAGACACAGTTTCTCTGTTCTAATTATTAAAATATTAATTTTAAGGAGGAGGGGGTAAATGGTGTCTTAAAATACAGTTTACAAAGTGTGAGGTGGTGATTTTATTATGTTTTAAGAGGTTTAGCCAAATGTGACTTGAAACCAACCTTAATTAAAAAAATTAAAATACTTGAGAGTGCAAATATAAGTTCACGAGCTGACATAATTTCTTCTGTTATTTTAGTTTGGAAAGCAGGGGTTCCACCCACGTGTTTTTAATTGCATATAGTATTTATTCTTCATAAATGTTCCTGATACATTCAGGTTTTGGTTTGGGTTTTTTTTATATCTCACTTATCCATATTTAGAAAGCGGACTTACAGTTCCTTCAGAGATGTGCATGACAACAATGCTCATTTTAAAAGCATCTACTTTTAACTCACTTTTGTATAAAGCTTGCTGCTGTGTGCTTCACTTTGGGAATAAAACAGAAATTAATCTGGAGGAGAAGCTATTCATCATGAACCTGTCAGCTTCCATAGTATCTTACGGATTTTAAAGAGGCATTTTGAGCTACATTATAAAACAAATAATACCCTTCTTCTGAAGGAGGGCAAAGAAAAAATTGTTCTTTAAATAGTGCTGTGTTGTCATGAAATATGTGCTTACTCTCAGACAAATCTACTTACTTTTAATAACACCATGTTTTTATAATATGCTGCCCTCATGAAATTTCTCTGCAGTCGATGAAGCTCCACTGAGGCCTGTGCTGATGGATGGCATTGTGGGGTCAGAGCCAGTTTTATCAAATTTATCTGCCAGATTCCCACTGAATCCATGCGGTGTGATGAAAGGAGGCACCTGGAAAATCCCCTGCTACCTTTCTTTGTTGAAAGGTGGATAGAGCATCATACATCCAACTCAGCCTTTAAACTGTTGGATAGGTCACTTCCTTTTCTGGGCGACAGCTTTTCTGGCCGGTAGAACAGGGGGAAAAATGTCAGTGATGATCTTCCCTGTGGATGTGTTGGATCTAGGGATGAAAATCAGAACTGGAGGTTATAGGTGTGGAGCCATCCTTCTGTATGTCAACTTCCCACATGAGGATATACAAATTCTGGCTTTTGCCAGCATCCATGGAAAATGAATACCCTTAACTAGGAAGCTGAACATACTCTCTTTAGTCTGGGGTAGAAACCTGTGTGGAGACAGCTGGGACAGGAAGATCTTACACTGCCACGGCCATATGGTGGCTTTGGGGAGCATACAGATTTACCTCTCCCCAAGCTGAGACAGCTGCATGGTGGTGCCATGAGGGCATGTAGTGTCAGTGGGGGCAGATCAGATGGCTCTTAGATGAATGTTAAATTTAAGATGGTGTGAAACCAGCCAACTGACCCTTGAGTCAGGAAAGGGAAAAGGAGAGCAGATGAGTTTGTTGCCTTGCCATAGGGAAGTTGTTGTAAATACAGGCGTAATTCTTGGTTCTTAATGTTTTCCTTTCTGCCTTCTTTTTATTTTTTTCTTGAAGGTTTTATTTAGTACCTTTTGATTTAGAACTAAATATGAGCAAATAGTAACACCTGGAGACAAGTGCAGGTAGGAGCAGCCTTGGCTGAGGGTGCCATTCAAGTAGCTGGATGTGGGTTAAATATTTGCTAGGCCATTTTTATAATGTCTTATCTTCATCTATCAATATAAAGGATGGATAAATGCCCTTGATGGCTTCATTCTCCTGGGTCACCTTATTTTATTTTACATTGACTTGTGACAGACAGTTATGAGATGAAGAGAGGGAGGTCTTGCTTGTAGCTATGCTCTTGTCCTGGCAGATGCTCAGAGAGCTCAGGGACAGCAGTGCCAGCTGTGCTGGGATCTTTGCTCATGCACCATAATGCACAGGAAGATCTCATTTGTCAGAGTCATTCTGGGTTATTAATTGGATAATTAATTAATTGGTATGTATCTTCTCCTCTCATTTGCAACCAGAGCTTTTTTCTTTGTGGTGTTACCCTGTGGCTTGAGCTTGAGCAGGCTGTTTGTAACCACTGATGTAAACTATTACCTGCAGCCAAAACAAAGTCTAAATCTCTGTTGAAGCTACACAAGGCAGTAATATTTCCATGTTTTTTCCATGATCCACACTGCAGATCTCTGTAGGTAGTTAGGGAGGAAGATGTTGTTGAGAAGTAAGAAGAATGTGGTATTTCTTACAACTTTTAAAAATTTTCAGTGTCTTTTCTGTTGGCAGTTGTGTGATTAACATGGATACAGTTCTGCAATTCATTTCCAAACTATAGTGGTGTCTTTGGTTCAGCAGGGATAGAGTTAATTTTCTTCCTAGTAGCCAGTACTGAGTGTGCTTTGGATTTAGGATGAGAGCAATATTGATAACAAAGGGATGTTTTAGTTGTTACTGAGCAGTGCTTACACTAAGTCAAGGATTTTTTAGCTTTCCATCCCACCTCACCAGTGCAGAGCAGTACAAGAAGCTGGGAGAGGACAGATCTGGGAAAACTGATCCCAGCTGACCCAAGGGATATCCCAAACCATGCTGAGTCTTGCTCAGCAAATAAATCAATGGGAAAGCTGTCCAGGGGCTGCTGCTCAGGGACTGGGCATCAGTTAGTTCATGGTGAGCAATTGTTTTCATTTACATCACTTGTTTTTCTTGGAATTTCTTTATTGCTATTTTTCTTTTCATTGCAATTACTATTATGATTATTAATATAAAAAATAATTTTCTGTAGGCTTATAAGCTGTTTTTAATTCAACCCACAAGTTTTCTTTATTTTACCTTTCCAAATCTCTTCCCAGCCCAATGCGGGAAGTGAGTGATTGGCTGTGTGGAGATTTCTTGCTGGCTTGGGTTAGACCATGACAGGTGGGAGTGCTGGTCAGTGATCAAGTGTAAAAGGATAGTTGAATCTGCACTGAAATGGATGAGAACACCCACCCATGGATACCAGAGATACAGACAGTGCTTCTCTTGAACGTTTTCCTCTGAGTTCTGGGTAGCAAATCCTCTTGTGCCAGTGACTGCTCTTGCTCAGTCATGGAGTCCAGTGGAAGCATTACTGAGATTGTTCCCCTGGTGAGATCCAGCTGGCTCATGGGGGCGAGCTGCCAAGTGCCAGTACAGATTTGGGTGGTAGGTGGCACAAAGCTAGATTGGGAAAAGAGCTGGAAAACATGGAAAAAGTCCTTAGCATTCCCAGCTCAGGTAGTACACTTGCTACCTTTGTATACAGTGTCACATGTGGATACTGTGTATTCCTTGCTCAGGTGTGGCGCTGGCCAGAAGTGCTTGTCCCCATTTGGATCTGGCTGGAAGGACAAACACTTTTCCTTCCAGTCTGGAGCCTGTTGTCACTACTGGGTGCTTGTGCTGGCATTAAAGCCTGCTGCTGTAATGTGGGATGTGGCTCAGAGGGTTTGCACAGAAGGCATGTGGCTTGGGAACCAATTCCAACACAGTTGTGTTCCTTTCTTGAAATCAGGATTTATCTTTCTTAAGACAGATCCAAAGCCTTGGATGTGGCTGACCTTCCTCCAACAGCATCTGAGAAGTAAAAGGTTTCTTGGCGTTTTGTTTTGCAGAAACTTCACCTCCAGCAGTTTGTCTCCTTTCAGCAGTCGCTGTGCTGAAGCGCAGTCCCTTTCCACCCTGACCTTCCTTGTGAGCCTGGAGCTACAGCTCTGGAGAACCTCGTGTGCCTGCATGAGGGGAAGTTCTTTTTCTCTCTTATCTTAAATGGTCATAAGACCAAACTCAATCTGGTATTAAAGAGGTGATGTCAAATAAATTCAGACAAATATTGAAAGACAGTGGCTTTGTCCATGTGCCTGCCATTTTTATTGCTCCCTTTACTACAACGGATAAAGCAAGTAACTAAAGAACCTATTGCTTGTATTTTAGCTCTAAGACTTTGGCTGTAAACGTCTGATAGAAATTTTACAACACAATTGAAAAAAGATACAGTTCTCTTAATAAGAATTTTAGAGAGAGTTGCATCTCTAATGTGTCTGTCTTTCAACTGCTGCTTAGTATCACATAAATCAAGTAGCATTATGAGAGTGACAGTAATATCATGGGAGGGACTATGTGCCCAAGTTGTTAGCATACAGTATTAGAAATAGATTAATCTGATTAAATTTTAATATAAAATAAATTGCATTTGCAATTTATTAAGATTCTCTTCCTGGGCTAACACTCTTCATCTGCAGCATCCTTCAAAACTGATCTTAATGCACAGCTTTATTTAATTAACAACGTGGCCAACCGGAAGAAAAGAAATGGAAAAGTATTCATGATTGTAACTGTGTATCTCTGAATATTATTTTCATAGATTTATATGCTCATTTTTTCTGCTTAGATCTCATGTCCTTGACCTCCTGAATTCACAGTTTTCACAATATATGTAATCTCTGAATCAGCAATGTGAGTAACAGAGCATCACCTTGAGCTAGGAAAATGCAAATCAAGTAAAGAGGCATCAGCTGGTCCCAATCTGGCCATCCTGCACTACACATTGTCCCACACTTGGGACATGTGGGTTTGTAAAGATGATGCTTTTGAGAAGCAGCTTTTCCACCAAAACTCCTCAAGTGTGGCAACAACAGCCGCAGTAAAAAGAACTTCCCAAGTGATTCTCATGTGAAGACTGTTAACCTGGAAATGGCAGTGAGTAATTTCTAACCTGTGATCCTTTGAACTGAGGTTCCTGCTGTCTTAACAGGAATTTGGTGGATTGCAAGTTTTAAGGTAGGCAAAATCCAGGAACCGTCAACTCAGTGTGTGGCAAAAGCTGAAACAGAGTTGATGTGTCACGTGGATTTCCTACTTTTTGCACTGACAAACACAGGTTCCTTCATAACTAGTAGGGCCATATAAGTGGATCCTCTGGAAAGTCCCCTGCCTACGTTGATCAATGCAATGTAAAATTTTACCATCTCAGCAGCATTGAGATAAGTCGTAAAAGTGAACCAGGCACCACTTCTTTTCCTAGTTGCAATTAGAAAGACTTTGCACTGTGAGGAAGCAGAGTTTATCTGTTACGGGAATCTCCAGACAGTTGCAACTATTTAAAAAATATACTTTTGACTTTTATTTATAGACTGTACAGAGGAAACATTGGTAGGAATGGCTGGATTCAGAGAGTTCCAGTCAGAGTTAAATGTAATTATAAATATTGAAACTCTGTTTCAATATCAGTAAATTTGTTTAGCCAGTAAAGCTAAAATCTATCAATATATGTTTCTTGAAAAATACAATCTTTGAAAGTTTGTATTGGATAATATCCTCTTTTTTTTATCATGATCATAGTGTTTTTTTCCAGATGCCCATTTTGTCAGCTCCATCACACCCTGTTTATTTTAACTTATCATATCTCAGGTTAAATCTACCACATCAGCTGCAGCAATCACAAACCATAGTGCCTGAAGCCAGTTGTGAATGCCACTGTAGCAAAGCTGTCACCACTGCTCATCCAGACTGGGCGGAGGGAAAGCTTGCTTGAGATGTGTAGCTCAGACAGTCTAAGAAGTTGTCTTTTTGGCTTTAATCTATTTAATTTTTCACAGTAAAAATATACAGTAGTCATGATCCCATATTTGAGTAGAAGAAACATGTGAGTGTGTGTTCACTCCATTAAAATAAAGATATGCATGAAGTACAGCAGTTGAATATCAATGTGCAGATCAGTCACATTTTTCATGAACTTTGGGTAAAAATTTATGCTCAAGACAAAAAAAGCCCCCGGCTGCTTATGTCATCCATCTGCATTGAAATTTCATATCTTCAGTATTCTCTTGAAGAGCTTAAAAAAATATTTAATGCTGAAGGTGTAACAGCTACTAAATTGCCTTCTTGATGTGACTGTAAAGATCCCTGTTTATCTACTACTGGATCATCTATCCATCCCAAACCAGCTTATGCCAGTAAAATTTCATGTGAATACACACTCCTTCTGTTGCTTAAGTGCATTTCATTTGGGGTGATGGAAGGCAGCAGCGCTGTGAGTGCCAGCAACCACATCTATTTTACTTTGCTTAAATTGGAAAACAAGAAAAGAAAAATCTGAGTAACCAAGCAATTCAGAGAAACCTCAAAATTTTCTTCAAATACAGTATTGGTTGATAACTTCATACTTTCCTGGTTTTCTTCAGCATTTTGGTTTGGATTTTTTTTAATATAGAAATGACCTTCTACAATTGTCCAGCATAAAAATATGTGCCCTTATTTGAGAAGCACTTGTTTTGGCCTGGTGCTTAACACCTTATTTTAAAAAAAGATAAAACCCTCAAAGAATGACAAGAAGAAAAAGGATTCTCCAGGTTTACTTGCAAGAAACAGAACAGCCTGACTTGATAACATGATATCTGTCTTTCTTCCTAAAACCAGTGATCAATGTTTTGAGTACAGCTATAAATGTTTGTTAGTGCAGCCCCAACATCTAATTTTGGCAGTTTACTTTTTATGTCTCAGTTTAATTGACTTATGCAAGATAAAAATATCGATGGGCAATGTAACATTATTTTGTGATATTAGCACCCAGTGACAGAATATGAACACAGAGTACTTGGTCCAATGTTTATCAGAGTAAAGCTCTCCTTAGAATGGAAACCTACAGCTTTCTCTCTGAGGGATGAAAACTGGTCTGATATACTGAAGCAATCAGTTGAACAGCCATGTAGAAATTGTCCAGATCATTCTCCTTGTCTTCTTCCCACCTAAATGTAAGTGCTTGCACATGATGATATCCATTATTTTGATAATTTAAAAGGAAGAAAAAGGCAACCAAATCACTACTAGAACTGTAATTTTATGCCTAGATTCTTGGACTTAATGTGCTCTGCATTTTTTTTATTCTTCAGTTGTAAAAATATTCTCTCCTTTTTTGTCCTCTATTTCCATTATTTCACCTGCTTTTTTTTTTCCCTGAGGTCAATATTTTGTTCCTATTAATATTTGAAGCAAATTAGTCTTATTTTCACAGTGTGATTTATTCTATGACTAATAGGGAGAAAAAAATTTTGATGTCTGTCTTGCCAAAATATGCAGCTGAAGAACCTTTCCCCCCTCTTCTTCTATACACGACCCATCTCAGTGTGACTCTGTGCCTTTATCTCTGTGAGACATAACTTATGTGACTTCTTTCCACTTCTGGTGACTAATGGCTTCTATTACTATTTTTTTCTTATTGCTCCCTTATTTCTTTCTTGACGTAGTTATTCAGTTCTGTCTGAAACATCTCTCCCTACCATAAACGAAGCTCTTTGGAGAAGGTGAGTAATGGGAACAGCAGATACCTTCTTCACCTTTACCTCTCCCACAGTCTGAATTCCCAGGTCTGGTTGCCTTTTGTTGACTAAGGTAATTAGCTGAAGACCTCCTTTGCTTTTAATGTAGCATCCTAAGCCTTAGTTGTCCCGGACAGAAGATGCTGCCTCCTGCACTAGTCCATGCTGCCACACCATCCCTTAGCTGCTCAAGTCAGGGAGCCTTATGTCTGGTTTCAGTTTCACTGCACCAAATCCAATCAGTCACAGTAGATCTAATTAGTTTGCACAAGACGACTGCATGATGGGGTTATATATTTTTCCTGATCCCAGGCGGATTAGACCACATGTGGATTTTGTTGTCTTGGAGTTCAGGGCACTCTGAACCAGCTCTTAATAAACAGAAGTATTTAAGGATTAAGTGCTGCTGTTTAAATTCTTGTCAGTATTTCATTTTTATTGTAAGTCTGTCTAACAAAGACACTCATTACTTCTGCAAATGGAAGCAGCCACGAATTTGTCTGAGGGATCTGTGCAGATCCATCCAGTACAGCCTGTAACTGTAGCAGAAACCCAGCCTTGATAGTGAGGCATGAATACTTGAATAAGTATAGGAAGTCTGTGGGGAAGGATCAGTGAAATATTGACTTAATTAGTACTGCTAATTTCTTAAACGCACAAACTTTTTAATGAAAAAATGTACAGCTTTTCAGACTGCTCTCGGTATAGCCTGAAAAAGACCAAGCTACTGGCATTCCCAGCATTACAGTTTATCTGCAGAACACATGAATTGTTTGAAAGCAAACAAGGTGTTGAGTACTACAGAAAAAGAGTCGTCTGAAGATGAGCTTTGTAAAATCAAAAAATGTAAAGAATTTTCACGAAGTCAATTAATTATAAGTTATGAAGTGTGTTTTCAAAAAATGCTTTACTGTATTTGGTGATGTTGAGGTTATTGACAGCCTTGGTAATGCAATTAGGCAGCCAGTGAAGCACTGAAACTGAACAATCAAGTGAAGTCACATTAAAAACCAGAATAAACAGCCTGGTTTTTACCTATGGTGCATTCTGTGGATTGTGGTAATGCTAAGCAGATGTGGGTCATTATTGGAAAGCTGAAGAGATAATGGTCCAGCTTTAAATTTGCAGGTCAGCTCAATTATGACAGTGAAAGCAATAGGAACTCTTAAGCCCTGCTTAAGCCAAAAGGGTATCATGAAATCCTGACAGGGATAAAAGTAGGACTGTATTGGAGCTGGTTGACAGGTGTAGCTTTGTCCTGCCCTAGTTTGGTAGTTTAGATTGTTCACATATTTTTGTTAAACTTAATATTTGACATTAATCAGGTTTCTTGCATTCAAAATTAATTGATTTTTGAGAGTTGATTGTAATGTGACCCAAGAAAATTTATGTGGGAAATAAACACAGCTCAGGATAAATTTATTTTTAAACTTGAATGAATACTACCTTCCCTTTCCCTCCATTTCCTTTTAAAATTATTTTTGTCAATTCTTCAGGTGTATTCATGCATTAGTCAGAGTATCTAAAGAATTCATTATTATACAAGAACATGGAGACTGTGAGAAAAGTACTCCATCAATTTTACTGTTACATTTTACAGATATACTCTAGCTACTAAGGTGGGGTTTTTTTGCTAGTGTTCTTCATTTGCCAATGGCTTCGTTGGTTATTTTGTGAACAGGAAAAAGGATATTGTCATCTGAAAAATTCCACTCATTTTATTTCTTTACAGTCTACCACATTAGACAAAATGCTTTCCATCTAAAAATAACCCAACACAATTACACAATTAGAAACTGAGAAAGATTTTTTTTTTCCAAGAAATAAAAGCTTGGCACTTTTTAGTGTTATATCTTTTAAAAAAACCTGCTCTGTCTGCATAGCTGTGTTCTTCAATTTAGATACAATTGATGTATTGTCATTCATTTTTCAAAGTTTGCAAATATCAAGCAGTCTCCTTGAAGTATCTGGCTTAGTGGAGACATATTTATCAGCTGATGTGACACATGAAAAACCCCATGGAAGTATATTAACTGAGGCTGCTTTGCAAAGCAGCTTGCTGGCTCTTCCGTGGAAAGTGCAGGGAGGAGATGTTATCAAGTTGTTCTGTGGAATAACTCATTAATAAAATATGTTTAAAACAGAATGAGCCCTTCAGTGTCTTCATAAAGGAGCAACTGTAACTGTTTGGGAAAGGGGCGTGACAATATTATTGTTGTTTCTAAGGCGTGTTGCTTGCTAAGGATGTTGACAATTCTAATTTATTTCTGTTCTCTGAAGCATATTCCTTGAGCCAGCAAGACAAGCAGGTGAAGCTCTGGGTTCCTGCAGGATGAACTATTACTTTAAAATGTTTTGATTCTTTGTCACTTGTCACCCACATACTGCATTCTGCAGAGGTTTGGGAACAAACTAGGGAAGAATTAGGCAATCTTTCATCGTTTACAAGCAATGTGATGCTACTCTGCTATAAGTGCTCTGCTATAAGAACTGACAGCTTTGAATTGAAGCACCACCCAGGGAGACCTTAGTGCTCTCTTCACTGTTATTGAAACAGGAATATCAAATGCAGTCCTTGATTTCCTGACCTTGAGGGGCTTGGGGATGCTGGACTTAGCCCAGCAGTGATGGGACAGCAGCTGGTGATCTCCCAGGCTGCTGCAGAAGTGATGTTCCAGAGATACAGTGCTGAGGATGGTCCTAATATAAAGACTGGAGCAGGCAGACGCAGCCTGAACATTCCGTGCATTCACCGGAGTCAGGTATTGCTTGTCTCGGAGTGCAAAGTCAGCATTTCTACGTGAAAAATATGTAAGGAGGTGTTGTCCTTGACTGAATTATTTAGAAGGGACTGTTGTCTTAGTGGGAGGGCAGACTTTTTCCTTGTTTTCCTTTTTCCTGTTCTATGACTATTTTTTTTCTTAGTCTTAGCTCAAAGGGAAGCTGGGAGATAAAGGTAGCTCTTAAGTATTGAAGAGGTGGGTTTTTTCCATTCCACATTACTATAATTTCCTTCTGCTGAAGCTGGTGGAGATTTCTTGGAGTTATTCCCATGCTGAGCACCCTTCCCATGTGTCCTACACCATTTCTAAGTAAGAAAAAAAGAAAACAATCTATGTTTCTCCTCAGAATGTTTTACTGCCCATTTTCTTTCTTCTAATGTTCCCACTTTAAACCTTTATTGGCTGAGCAGTATGACCTTAGTTTTTCAGTGGATTTAAACGACATGATCCCATTACATTTTGTGATGGTAATTTGATTTTTTATTTTACAGTGTAGATAATCTAAATGTTAAAGGTGGTGTGGGGTTTTTTTAAAATAGGAATGTAAAATGAGTCAAACGGAAGGGTTTTCCTTAGGAATAACATCTGCCTAAGTGCAAACCAGATAAATATATAAATGCAAGAAGACTGAAATCCATTATAGAGGATGTCAAAGTGATTAAGGTAATCTTGGAAGTTATTAGCAAAATCATCATTACAAATATGATATTTTAATTCTAATTTGACCTATTTAAGTCTTGCATTAAAAAAGGTTACACAATGCAAAAATAGGCAAGATATGTCTGCTTGTATAGTAAGCTTATTGCCTTCTGACTTTAAACTTTCCTTCTTCAAAAAAACTATAAGATAAAGAAATAAGGCAATTCAGATGATCACTCACTGTTTTGTTGGTTTTTGCAAAGCACAGAGGATAGACACCCTCTTCTGTTGGTATCAGAAACTGTTGGGTGTTTCTGGTGCAGCAGAGCAATCACTGAAATTAGAGTAGAATTCTGAAAAACAGTGCAAATTTTGTCCTTGTGGATAATGTGTAAACTGCTGTCACTGTTAGCATCAGCTAGTCTGTAACATTGGAATTGTTACCTTCAAGAGTGCTTTTCCCCGTTTCTGTTCACATTTTCCTTTTGAATTCCTGATCATGAAAGGCCTTAGAGATATGCATGAAGTATTCCATTTCGGATACATGTCTCCAAGCCATAGGAAAAAAAAAGCAAAGTATTGAATAAAATAAAGAAGTTGGAGATTTTTACATCAATGTATAGGAAAAAGAATGTGGGCATGTGACAGGGATTAACAATCTCTTGTTTCTGCAACCTTTGGGTACTCTGTTCTCTGTTAAAAATTAGCCCTGCTTGTTAGCGGGGAAGTTCTGGAGAATAACCCTCACAGAAACAATGCCCAAAAATCTGTGGAAGTATCATACTCGGTGCTGTTCTACCAGCAACTTTGGGAGGAGCTGAATCATAGAGCATTCTATTTTAAAATATAAGGTACTTAGATTCTCAATGGAGTACAATATTCTAGATAAATGTGAAATTTTCCCTGGCATAAATTTTCATTTCTGAATGTGCTGGGATACTACGAAGGGGAGCTTTCACATCTGGAAGTGGAATGACATTTAACTCTGCAGGGGGTGGGGAAGGTGAAAAAGTGAAGGGGACTTTATGTTTTGGGGAATGGGGAATAAATACTTTTGTAGATTTGTAGTAACTTTTCCAGTTATTTTAAGTATAGAAATTATTTGACTGGATTTTCATCAGGACTGTGAAATTTCATAAAGTTACTGAATAGAACATTTCACAATAAGGAAATACTTCCTTTGTTGACCAATGCATTAATATAAAACCATCACAGGGAAGCTGCCCACTGCTGGAACTACTCCCATTATCTCCATAAAAATGGTGCATAATGTTATTCTCCCTTCATATCAGGATTCAAAACACTGAATAGGCTATGAGAAAAGAATTCAAATATATTTTTTTGTCAATATAGGAGAAAAGGAGGATACCCAGAAAACATTCTCAGGGAAAGTGATAAGGATGACAGCTATTATTACAAGTGCAATTGACTTTGCATCAGTATAATTTGATGCTGGATTTTCCCCTCCCCTGACTGACAGAAGAAGAAGCTGGGAAGTGCTCAGTACTGTACTAAAGATGCCTGGCAAAGGAACAACAGCCAGGAGTCTTCCTGGTTATAAAACTGCTCCAGCCACAGTGGCTTTAACTCTTAGTAGTGTATCCTGAGCATTGAACCCACTTTCTGAAGTGGAAGATAGGGAAATACTTCAGTAAAATTGTTATGTTCTCAGTACCAGCACTACAGAGCCAGAGAAACTAAAGCCTTTTGAAAAACCCCCTGGCTCTCTCAGAAGGAATGGATGCTGGAAAAGGTGCTCTGGCCTCTGGGCTGCTGCTCTGGAGCAGCAGTGGGGCTCAGATTTAGTTACATTTTCAGAACTCTGCATGGAAGGTTGTGTTGTGCTTGGGCTCTGTTGTGTCTGTGCTCTCTGTCCTCGGTTTAAATTTTATTATGATAATATTGACTAAACTCCAGTGCCTCTCCTCTGCTTCAGCTGTCACTTAGAGAACTCACTCCAAAGTGCCCTGTAGATCTTGATTAGCATCCTCAAATCTGGGAGCTGAGGCTGAGAATTGAGTACTTGCCTCTTAATTGCTTTGTGGCTGTAAGGGTATTCCAAGCCAGATTGAATGTATCCTTATGAAGTGCTTTGTAAACTGTGGAAATATCAGGTTCTTCGACCTTGTTTTCCCTTGTGTATAAAGATAGTGAAAGATGCCTGGTGGTCCCAGATGTTGGTGTAGCTCTGCTGATGGCAAATTTGCGGGGACAGGAAGAAGCCAAAATTTTATTTAACTTCTGTGGTAATGGTGCAGGAACCTTGGATGTCCTTGGCTGGACCTCCTCACCATGTGGAACCACATCAAATGGAAATTTTATATCTCCACTTTTACTGTATTGGGGGAGGAAGAATCTTTTGGGTACAGTTCATGCTGCATGGCTTCTACCACTTTGTTTCCTGCAGCACATATGGGTTTGTCTCTTTAGTCAAATTTCATGGAAGACTGTCCTTGTATAATATGTAAATTTTCACAAAATTTTAGAGACAATTCTCATTTTCTAACAAAGTTCTTCAAAGACATAGCTGAACTTAATCTGCTTTTGGCTTGTCATTCTTTAATAATAAAAATAAAAAACTGCTTTCACTGCTACAAAAATTATCTGTTGTATATAGAGACATAAGCAAATACCTCAAGACAGAATAAATGCTACAATTTCAGACATCTTTCCTACATATGTACTTGGTAAAGTACAAAAATTTTTGAAGTAGATATGTGCATCTATCTCCAGACAATTAATTGACTTAACAATTTTGTTGCTGAAGTATCTCAAGTTTACAGCATGGGATAATTATGTTTGAGTCTCTAGGAAAATGGGTTTATATAATGTGGGAAAATTTGGTCATCAGACAGAAGATCAGAAGACTTTTGCTAACACAGAAGAGAGTCACTGACTGCTTGGCAATGTCTTGGAGTAGAAAACTGGGAGAAACATAAATGCTAGACCAAAAGAATTCTGAAAATGCCTATGAATAATATAGTTTCTGAAATTCCCCAAAATGTTCTTGCAAGTGAAGAAGAAGGTTGTGTAATGTATCGAGTTACTCCTGATTTTATGTTTCCATTTCTGAGTCTATAGGCACAGGCAGGACTCTGTCAGTGGCAATAAAAGAGGGCAAGAGGTGCGAGTAATTTCACATCCTAAAATTGAGGAGATGCATTGTCTAGCCTGTATGCTGGTGTCAAGTGAGATTACCCAGCTCCTAGACCATTCCAGAGAGATGGCTGTCTTCCCCAATTTAGAAATCTAATAGAGGGGATTATTCCATAACCTCCGTGTAACCTTTTCCAGAGTATGTCAGTGCATGCAAAGGGATACACAGCACGTTTTCATCACTGTAAGGGTCTATCTGTTATTTTTTGGTGTTCTCTGAATTAAAAAGTTTCAGGCAGTTAGATATTTCCTTTCTCCCTCTTATCTTACACACTTGATGTGTGTCATTGTCTCGTATTCCTTGCTGGCAGCAACAAAGTTGCCATGGGAATATTGACTTGAAAAAATTAGCACTTGCCTTTGGTGATAGAAATATCTGGATGTTAACATTTCTCTGCTTATCTTATGCTATGAAATTTAAATGTCTACAATAATTATTTCGATTATCAGTTTAAAAATATGATTGCTGCTATTGCAGCTCGGCATTGCATTTCTCTGCCTAGGAAATGCTTCGGAGAAGTTAATTGGTTGAATGTTTTACAGTCTGATCACTTAACCTGACATTGGTTAAGTATGGCATCAATGGAGAAAATTTTGGTATATGCATCTCCAAGGAAAGCATTAAGGTTTTTCTCTATATCATCTTAATCTGACTGTAGTTTTACCTTAGCCTAAGACTTTACCTCTACAGCAACTCTGCTTTCATTGTGAATTGCTTTCCCCAAAATACTCCATGTCTTTTAATCTTTTTACATTGTACCAGTCCTTGTTTTCTTCCTGGATTTAATGACAAGCCTCATTTATAGAAGACGGCAATAAAATGGCAGCATGTCTCCTCCCAGGCTCATGGAGCATTTGTGCTGGCAGTGCTCAAGTTGCTGCAGAACAGTCGCTTGTTTGGGCTGCTGAAGGCTGCCCAGACCACCATGGCAATCTGCGCTCTTCATTTTCTGTGTCAGACTCATTAAAGGTCTACTAGAAAAACAGAAATTAATCACTTTGAAGATGAGAGAGCATAAAAACCTTGGACCTTAAAAGAGCACTGTGATAAACTGTGACATTGTTACATGGAAAACTCTTGAGAAAGGGACAGAAAAAAGGGGAAATATTTAATTCTTGAGTCTGATTGAAATCAGACCTATTGGAAGACACCATCTCTTTTGAGGAATGGGTGAAATCTGGGGAATGTTCAGGGAACAGTGGCATTTTGTTCTGGGGAACTCTTTCTTAAATCTGGACTGGTGTCTGTGATAGTTCTTTATTTTGTTTTCTCATCCTCAAACTTCACTGAAAAAAAAGATTAATGATTTGTTTAAAACAAGCCATCTATATTAAAAAAAAACCAACTGTGGAGCGTATTTGCTGCTGAAGGCTAAAGAAATCTTTCAGACACCTTTGGGAGTAGTTTCCCACTTCAGTCCACAAATACAATTTCTTTCCGCTTGCATGGCTTGCTCTGAAAGCCTGGGCTACAGGATCTCAAGCGGAAAACCTCAGTGGTGCAGGCTAGCATTTGGCTGTGACCAGAACTGAGGCTAAATTGCTTTAATTAAAGGCTACTCCAGAGTAAGCTGCCATTAGTATCCATTACTGCAAGATTAAAGTCCATTTATTAGGTTGTTATTGATGGAATTAAGCCGACTGATCGGGAGCAATTCAGAGCTGAAATAACTGTCATGCAAAGAATGAAACCATTTACTGGTAATATCAGAAAACGTATGGATTGGAATACTAAGGTAATTCCACTTTGACTAAAAGTTTTACTGGACAGCAAAGATCTATTGCAAAGCTCAAACTTTTAATCTGATGTAGTCTCACAGCCCCTGGGGATGGACAGCTGGTCTCGTAAAGTTGGCTGTGGCTATGGGACGCTCCAGAATCTTACCAGCTCTGTTGGTGCATTGGGGATCATTTCCGGATCAGCCATGGCATGCGCTTTTCAGGCCACTTCCTTTGCACCAAAATAATTTCCTTGGTCAGGGTGGAGGATGATGTGGAGTCCAGCAAGCTGCTGAAGCAAATGCCAAAATGTTAGTACATAAGTGCCAGCTGGAGCCCCGAGCTGGCTCAGTGGGGGCGCAGAAGATGCTTTTCCTGTGATGGAAGATGCCATAGGACACAAAGGAGATGCCAGGAGAATGAGGTCTGGGCTTCTGCCAGCATCACCCAGACCAGAAGAACAACTTTAATTGGCCTGTCATCTGGTCTGTTCCCTGCTCCTGTTTCCCACCATGCCATCTGAGGAGACAGAAAATTAGAAACCAGCCTATCCTTTTTTCTTTAATTGTTCTCCCTTATTCTTCAGAGAGGCCTCTCCTGGTCTAACTGCAGGTGATCTATAATTAAAATGTCATATTCCACACATTTTTTAAGCCATCTGGCTGTGTCTCCAGGACAGAGAAGGCTGGGGCTGGGGGATGAGTGGATATATGTTGCATTGAAGGGATGTTTTCTGCCTGAGCCTAAATTGGGCCGTTTTTTACCTCTGGTGATGCAGGGATGCTGTGTGCTTACAAAGATTTCTGAAAAGCCTTTGCTGGTTCTGGCTGCACTGTGTTGACTTTGGTTAGCAGGCCTTCTGGTATGCTTTAGAAAGATAAAATGAATTAAAAAAAAAAATCCCAAGAAGTATATTTCCTTTCTACTGTTCATGGTGATTAATGTGAGTGGCTTTTCACAATCCATTTCCAATTAATTTTAGTGAAGGGAGCTCTGCTGGCCTGTATATGAACTAAACTTCATATTAAAAGATTATTGAAGGGATTGCAAGCTAAGGATTGAACACAGGGCTTAAGCTCCAAACTAGCCATCATGTGAGTCACCAAAAAACACAGTTCTTCCTCAGTGTGAGTCATCCTAATGACACACTTGGAGCCAGTGGAGCTCAGAGCCTAATCCCCTCTGCCACCAGCCTCAGCCGTTCCTGGAAGAAAACAAGGAGAGATCACAGCGTGTAACACGCTTCCAGCTCCCAGGTGATGTAGCTGGAAGGGGAAATAAATGGGTATTTCAGTGCTTTCCATTTCAGGGTAGGGACTGGGTGAACAGCAGTCATGCTGCAATCCACTTCAATCCCCTAAAATCAGAGGCACCTTTTGTCTTTTTGAGAGAAAGAGAAGAAATATTTTTCTCCCTCTTTTTTCAAACTCCTTTGAATACCTATGGTACAACTTTATCTCATCCTTAGTGTGGCAATAAAACCTCGTAGGGCTTATGAGAATGTAGTTACTTGCTGTCCTTGCTGTTGCAGATTTATTATTATCTTCCCTCTTCCCTGAGCTATAATGTCCTCTACAAACACAGTTGATGTTGAAGAGCAAGAAAACATTTTTTGAATTGCATTTTGGTAATTATATCATAGCAATCCCCATGGATGCTGGGAAGAACAGGAGTTGACAGACAAGCCTTTGCGAGCTTGACTGAGAAGCAGAAAGAGGAGGAATGCATTAATCAGCACCGTCTCCTGTAGTTTTATTCTGCTAATGGCCAAGATGTGCTATAACTCTAAAATAGCTGATTCATTCTTCCCCTTTTATTCTCAGGATGTGCTAAGAGCTGCAGGATGTGATGCCAAGTGCTGGCTGCTGCCTGTCCTGGAGCCGGAGTGGCTGTGGGGAGCTGTTGGGATGGTGCTGACTTTCATCCAGAAAGCAGTGACAGAAGGGGAAAAGCAGGAAACTTTGGCTTCTGAGGGTGTGTGGGCATATGTGGTAGACAAAATCCTTGAGATGGAGAGAATCTGACCTGAGAAGGGATTTCTGATGGCTGGTTGGGGTTATTTTCTTCAGCCTAAGAGTAGCTTGATTTGTGATGGTGTCAGGCCCTTAGTGTCTTCTCCTTAGTGCCTTATCCCTGGCAAGTGGTGATGGATACTTCTTCCCTCCTACTAACCCACATCACATTTGAGAGTCTTCTATGCAGAGAGATGACTATAAGGTAAAAAAGTGGGAAAACATTATAAGTAGTGTAAAAGTTGTATTTGTCTAAGGGAAAATGAATGCTGTTGTTATTTGTTCTGAAGCAGCTGGTACCACTTTATTTTCAAGATTTGTGAGAGACAGAGGGAGAACAGGTTGTAGTTTCATGGCCCTCAGATACAGCTCAATGGGAGAGAAAGCACATTTGCATCTGCTAGCTGTAGAGGTTTACAGATGATTTGTTGTGATCCATTCACTGAGTGGAAGGAAAAACTGTTATGTTCAACACGAAATATAGCATATGGGCTTTTGATGCAAATGAAATACAGAAGCTATTGGTCATCACTAAAGACCCCCACATTCTCCATTTGAGTTGAATCTTTAGGTACTTTGCAGGGCAGTGCTTCCATGTGGTATCAGCACAGCTCTGCATAAACATGGATTTAAGGTATTGGGTTACTGTGGGTATCTGCATTACTTGAAGTCTTCTTTGGGCAAGCAAAGAGTGAAAAAATAAAGGGATTCTTCTTGTATACCGTAGGTTACTTGTGACAGCAGTAGAAATGAGATCTCACTGAGGATGGGCAATAGTAAGTCTCAGATGTTGGAGAAAACTCTCTCCTGAGAATTTCTTCCCCGGTAATTCTGCACGTGAATCACTCTTTGTAAAGCATGTAAATTTGGACATCTCTAGTGAGAAGAAAGGGAAAGGGAAGAGGAAATTGTAACTTCCGATGTTAGAGATTGTATAGTCAAAGCGATCACTATGTAAGCCTTGCTTTGTAGGTTATTACTGAATATTATTCTATTGCAAGTCAAAGAGAGGGTGCCTGTATTAGCAAAGAGAGCCCAGATCAGATGGAGAAAATGAAGATAAAAAGACAGAGAGTAACTATACTGAAATATATAAGCCCACAAGTAGAAAAGAATGTTTCACAGAAATTCGCCTGCCCGTCAGTCACGTAGTAGCTTAGCTGCTCTGTGGGCCTGGGGCACCATGAGTTGAAGAGTTTAGGCTCAGCCTGCCAATCTGGCCCCTGTCTTGTTAGGATAGAAAAAATCTGCACATACTGATCCAATTCACCAGTTGATTCCAGGAATACCATACAGGGATTCATGTATATGGACCTTTATATCAGCTTTCTGTATTTCAAACCTCTTAAACCATATTTTGGTCTCATTCAGATTTCCCTGTTTGAGAGAAAGGCTGCAAATCTGTCAGTAAAAGAGCTCCATGTTTAACTAGTTCCTTGTACATTGAAAGGAGGAGGAAGATTTGAGTTGAAGGTTTACAAGTCAGAAATTGGGGCTTGGGTTGCTTCTGCAGCTCCTTTATGTGGTGTTAATTCTCGTAAAAAAGTGTGTCATCTGACTCCATACCCTATTTGTAACTTTGAATTATTCATTATGGATGCATGTGAATATTTCTGTGAAATTTTCATTTTTTCTGGAAAAGAATGAAGGCAGATTTGAAAATGAATTGTCTGGAAAAATTGTATGTATGGCTTTGGCTTTTACAGTTGCCATTTTTTAAAGTATTCACCTGGATATGGAACAAATCCAAAAAAGCATTTAACACCTCCCCACACTTTCTGTTTCTCATCCTTTCCATCAGATGGCATTTCTCTACTCTAGCAATAGATAGCATGTTCTCTCCTGTAGTAATTCCATCCAGAGTGTACGAAATTGATGCAGAGACATTTGTCCCTCTGGCTATCTCTGCTGTCCCCCTAAATACCTCTTGCATGTAAGCATCGTGGTGCAGACTTAGTGTGCACAGGTGGTAACCTCTTTTGCAATGTGTGGACCAGCAAGGGATGAAAATAGAGATGCTGTGAGATTAGGAAATAGGTTTGTATGTCTAAAGGAAGAGAGAAGGGAATTACATTAATAGGGCATAATGGCATTGTTTTTTTCGGCATTAGTATTGTATGACTTTTTAGATACGTGGCAAATTGGCTTCGATTTTTAGTTTTCTTTATTTGTCGTGTTACCCCAACAGCATTGCGTATTACAAACGTTGGAAACATGTTTGCATGTAAATACATTTATAAGTCTTACTGTAATGGCAATTATTGCAATAACACTGAGCTGAGAATGAAGTGTCCTGTTTAGATGCCCACTGGGATAATTTTCATCCATTCTCCTTTAAGCCTAACTACTATTAGCAAACTTTCTATTCTTGAACGTCAGGAGATGATCTTGGAGAGGTTTTCCTTTGTTTCTAGGTACTGTGAAGGAGAGCAGTGTAAGTTATCAGTGTTTAGTAAAAACTAAGAGTGGACCACAGAATTCAGAACAATACCTTCCTCTTTACAGTTGTTCGGCTACTTCTTAGTATTGACTAGCCAGCCAGTTTAATTTTAAATGGAAAATACCCTTGTGATAACTAAGAAGGTTCTTCATTAAAATAACAAAGTACCAGCAAGTGGTAGCTAGAAACAGCTTATTCAGAGGGACCAGGGCCATTTACGAGTCGGCAAAAGGTAGCCCTGAGCAAGATGTGAACAATGAACTGTCAGGAAGTGGTGAAAGGAAAAGGAAAAGTGAATTTCACCCATTAAATTTCCTTTCAGATGTGTTTGTAACCTATTTGCCTTTCCTTTTCCCTTTCATTTGATTTCAATAGTGCACAAAGAAGACCTTTCTGTCACTCAGATCTATTGTTCCAGAACCTTGCAGGGTTTAAGTTAAAACAGCATTTACTTATGTCATTAGACTGTACCAGCTCTCCTAGCCTGGCACTATTTGCCATTAAAAAAACATTTTGTCAGCAGTAACTGCTTTTCTTTAAGAGTGAGGTTCCTGAGTAGATTCTCCTGCTCTTTGGCAAGGCGACCTAAGCTATATCGTGGTCCTGATGGTATTGCTGTTTGACTCATTTTGTCAGCTGAATTCAAAGATTTATTTTCTAGGCAGTGTCCCAGCTTGCATGATTCTGTTTTACTCCTACTTGTGAAAATCAATCACAGGGAACAGGGCAGAGAAAATTACCAGCATAAGCAGGGAGTTCCTTGAGCGGCAGCTTATCCCTGTGCCAATCAAAAGGGTTTTGCTCTTTTCCTGCCTATGTTTGCAGGGGTCGATGTATTATTTTGGATCTGTCCTGTGGTATAAAACAAGAGCTCACTCATAAGAGCTTGACTATGCTTTTTATATGCCTCAGAGTCTCTTGTCTATAACTCATTAGTATGATAATCATAATAAGATCCTTTATAAGATTATACATTGCAATCCAGCAATACATTATAAAAGCATTAATATTTTATGCATTTCTTGGAGATGAAAGTGATGCAACAGTTACAGATATCTATATATTTGTCAGGTATGGATAAAGCATGTATGTGTGTATCTATGTTTCTCAGCTGAACAATGAAGGCTCCTTTCTGGTGGAAGCATGCTGCAGTCCTGATTAACTCCAAGAGCAAGAGGAAGTGACAAATGTGTTGCCGTGTGCTTGAGCAAGAGGCTTTTTGTGGGTTTGTAGGATGCCAGCACAAACTGTAAGAAATTATATGTCATTGTGTGTGGCCTACATGAATATCCGAGCTGGACAAAGATGGAATAGCAGGGGTGGTGCTTGCAAGCATGTCAAGAGCTTGAATGAAGCTTTCTACATCTAAAGGCTCTGGTTAGAGAGAAGTGAGGATGCTGCACACTCTGTTCCAGAGCCACGAGTCAGTCCTTGTAAGGTCAGTGCTTAGCAGGGCTTGGAGGAATCCTGTAGTAATTAAACTGAGCTCTTTAGTGGAGTTTGCAGCTGCTGCGTTACTGTTGGTGAAAGCTCATTTCTGAAAATACAGCAGAGAGAGTTGTTGTTGTTGTGGGCAGCAGGCACGACTGAATCCCTAAATAACTGATGCCTCTGCTTAGCTGTCTTCCCACTGCAGTGTATTTCCTAATCTTTGCTGGTTCGTTTTTCTTGCCCAACAGTGACACTGCTTGCTTGCTATTTAAATACTGTTATTGGTCAATGGCTGGTACTCACTGCAATTCAAACAAAAACAAATGCTAAGGCCTCTGATTTAATTGCTTTCTGATGTACCACACTCTGTCTGTGAAGCAGGTAGCCTTGTTCATAGACAACCTTTGGTTTAATCTTAATTTTAAATCAGTCAGCAGAGCCATCCAGCTCTCCAGTGTCTGATTCTGTTTATTACCAACAGATTTGCATTTATATATCTTGGTTTCAACAAACTCCTTTTAGAGGTTTTAAGGCTTACTTTCCTCAGTTGATGTAGATTGGCGCTCACTGGCTTCAATAGGGCCCCTCAGTGGTGTGCATCTAAGGATGTGAGTGTCCTTTCCAGAAGTATAGCCTCACCATTTTTATGGATCACTAAATTGCAATGTTGTTGAAGGCAAAACCAGCAACAGCAAAACCATCCCTAGTGCAATATTCAACATGTTGTGGATCTTTAAAAGAAATGGGAAAAAATTGGTTTCTGTTAGACCTTATAGGACAAAATGACCTAAAACAACAAAACCACTCCTATCTGGAAACTTCATCAAAATTATGGTGAAACTAAACTGGCAGGGGGAAAGTAAAGGCTGTAGCCAAAGAATTGTAAGTTTTCCAGTGGAAAAATATCTTCTGTTGCTGAGTTGTATCTTACGTTTTGGGTGGTGATATAGGATACTGATGGACAACAGTAAATGCTGCATGTTACTTACATTAGGTTTTAAATATTATTTAAAGAACTTGAGAGAATACACAGCTACCAAATGGAAAATGATTGTTCACTGATAGGATTTGAAAGTGGTTTTAAGATCCATAACAAAAATTAATGTATATGCTCTATATGCTTTGTTTTCTACCCTGGTTGTGAATGCTCCTGCAAAGCTGCGCAAGGACCTCACTATATATGTTAAGGGTTAAATAGCTTTCTTATTATTGTTAATCTAATTTCCATTTGAACTAAAGCCCTTTCACCTGCCCATTCCTGGGGGGAAATGAGATATATTTACCATAATTTAACTTTAGCTTAATTTCTTTAGGTACACAGTAAGCCACTGATCTCTGGAGAATGTGCTTCTGTTCCAAGAGGCTTATGAACAGAGGAAAGCATTAAATAATAACACAACTTCCAGATATTTATGACTGCAGTGAGATCACCTGACATTTGAGGCTTTATGTTTTTAATCTGAAATTGAATTAATTCAGGGTCTTTGGTGGTTCTTAAAGTATTCCATGCTTTTAAAAACTATCTATTATCTTTTCTCACCTTGTAGGAAAGAGACTTATATAGTGCTCCACCAAATAAAAGCTATTAGTAAAGTACCTAAACTGTATGTGATTTTCTAGGTCTGATAAGATTTTGGACAGTAAAGGATTTTACATAATACATACCAGAATTGTTTTTATTGTACCCACATCAGCATAAATTGCCCTTCTTTACATATAAGTCTACATCTGCCTCTCCCTGATGTTGTCACTGGTGTTTCTGATGGTCGCTGTTTTTTGCATGTTTATATCAGAAGGCAGCTGAGGAGCTTTTTTGGGCTGAGATATTTTGTGTTCATTGTCAGGTTGTGGCAGCCACGGAAGAGCCAGCTGGGACCCAAGGGCAGCCCAGGCATCTGGAAAAGCGTGGTTGTTTTCAGCTGGGTCTTGAGGAGCAGGACAGACCACCTTGGCTGTGTGATGGAAATGCTTGTGCTGCTCACTGGCCGCAACCTGGGGTAGTGTCCCAGCATGACTCCTCCCAGGGATGTTGCTTCTCCCACCACTCAGCAAGGGCTGGGACCACAAGCACCTCCTGCAGCCTTCCCAGTTGGTTTGCATCACCTCAGGCAACTCTTCACCCATAAAACGGGGAAAAGTGGTTGTATATAGATCTTGCATATGTAATGATCTGCCTTGTCATGAGATTGCTCCTGTGACATTGCACCTTGGTGCGATCCATAGTACACCTACGTTCTTGCCTTATCAGAGCATCCTTTTGAGCTCGTGGTCTGTCAGAAGCTTCATCAGTGTGTTGCAAATAGAGAAGTGCAGGCGTTGAGGACAGGAGCTGGAGTAGCTGGAGCAGAGGGTGCTTGAGGTCAGCCAGTTGTCCTTGAGGAGTTTTTTGACTTTGTGTTTGTGATGTGACGGTGACGGGAGTCCTACTCCTCATCCTGCTCAAGGCCTGTGCAGAGCATTTTTGCTCTGAAAACTGCTGGAGGGATTGTAAAAACCAGGGGTGCTGCCTTGTATGTATCAGCACGTACTGCAGAGACATGTGGGTGAAGACAGGGCTGTTCGAGTTTCCCCTGCTGTGTAGGGCTGTGCTCCAGAGGCCTCTTCTGTAGGCATTGGATGCATGGTCATGTCATGTAAACATGACCCAGACAAGCAAAAACTAGGCTTGCTGCTCATTAAGCATCTTTATTACTGTGCGTCTGAGTAATGAAAAAATCCAAGTGCTCTGTACAGGACCGGATGTCAAAATAAGGACTGTATGAAGAAAGAAATGCTTCTTAATTCTGGTCATCTTAAAAGCCAAATAATTAAGGTGATGAAAAAGATGGCTTGTATTGTCTACTCTCAGAAAAAGGAGGAAACAACATATATAATGTGCCCTAAAGGAAAGGACGACTAGATACAGTTGTTTAGGAATAATTTTCACAAAACCTTTTCTGGAAAGGTTTTTGCAAAACCTTTCCCAGGAAAAAACAAATCACAGCTATATTCACAGTCTGGATTTTATTCAGTTCCTCACTATTTCCAGCATGACTATAGTTCTGGCTGCTCTTAGCAAAGTTAGGAAATGAGTTAGCTTCAATATTAATATAGTGAGTTACATTTGCAAAGGCAATCAAGAGCTTTACATGGTGTTCCGAGATACCGGAATTCAATTCACAGGCTTTGCCAAAGCTCTATTTTTATTTTGTCTTCATCTGATGTTATCAAGGTTGTTCATGTTCCAAAAATGGATGAGTTTAGCAATAGTTAGCAGTTGGTAATAGGAGTCAAGAAGACCAAGGCTTTTAACACATTCAGAATGTTTAATTTCCCCTCCATCTGATGATAATAACTTAACATGTAAAAAGAAAATAACACAAAATTATGTGGATTTAAAAAACCTCCCACGCACCTTATGGAATTAAAATACTGTGTGGGCCTGGAACCATGAGTATGTTCACTAAGTATGATCTCCAGAAGCATGTTATGTTTGAGAAAAAAATTAAATGAAAAATTAATCATTGCTGTTTTATCCAAACACTTCACTTTCCTAACATTTTGCTATGCCCATTAGGTAATCACACAATTTACGTTTAACTAAAATTTTTCCTTTGGGTGGTATCTGTAAAATTTAAATATCTGCTCATTCATTTGGGGTGTTTCTGTAACTGCAGGAAGTCATGAAGTATGTCCAAGGAAAGGTCAGGTTTTGCTGAAATTTTTATTTATCTGAAGATTTTTCATGCCAAAATGTATTTAAGAGTATAGTCAGCGGTGTATTTCTGTAAGGTTGGGTGATTTTGGTTGTGGCATGAGGAGCTGGTTTAAAGTCTGGCTTCCCAGGCAGACTTGGCACAGCACCAAGATGTGCAGTGTGCTTTGCAGAGTCACAGAACAGCCTGACGCAGGAGACATACCGGAGATAAGTGTGGGAAATCCTATCTGCTTTATCATCCCAAGAGATTTGGAGAGTGGGGAAGAAAGAGCCAAACCCTTCTTGGAGATGTTTCTAGGAAGCAGTGTCATAAATATATACTATAAATGCTTTCTGTGAGCTTTTTTTTTTTTTTTTAAGCATTAGGGATGGGACTCAGAAATTGTTAAAACAAGGTAGGATGGCCACAGCCTTAGTCTGTTCAGGGGTACATATGTTAGTGTGTTTTATTAATAATTAGCCTTTTAATTTACCTAAGAAAAATCCAAGATGGCCATGGAAAACTATTCCTTTTAATGGCACTAGTGCTGTAAAATGAGAGCAGCGCATGTTATGGTAAAGCATAGCCACAGTAGCAAATAATCCTGTTCTGACTGTTGTGACAGGTATTTTAGGTTCTAAGAATTATATTAGGTTAGAAACACGAGGAGGAAAAACTGCAAAATCTGCAGAGCAGAAAATAGATGAAGCTGAGGGAGGGAGCCCTCATTTCCTATGGCCAGTCCTCTTAAAATGCTGCCCATTGCCAGCAGAGCAAGTACTCCCAAATCCAGAGCACTGCTTGTCCCCACTCTTCCCAGAGTCCCTAAACGGATGTTAAACATGCCTGCATTGTTTGTAAATGCTCTTTATAGTATCCTTGCAGTAAATATATCAATATATGAAAAGTATAAAATTTGTGTTAAAATTTACTCATTTTCTTGATCAAAAGGGCAACGTTGCTCACAGTGAACCCTTTGGAAATTTGAGTTTATTTGGAAAAAACATTGTAGTTGGTAGAGATCAGAAATAGAATAGAATGTGGGAGATTTAGTAAATATAATTTAGGATACAAGAGTCAGTAAGGGGATGCAGAATGACATGGCAAAGATGTACGTACAAAATACAAATACATACAAACCAGGTTTTTCACATACTAGTGTTGGCTTTAGTATAGAACCTTTATGATACAGTTAGACTACAGCCAAGAATTAAATTCCAAAAAAATTTAGCAATCGTTTTTATAGTATGAATACTTCGACAGGTTTCATTCATAAACCTCATATACTAAGAGCATTTTACAAGGTATTATTGCAGAAGCACTAAAAAGATGCAGTAACTGTGAGGAGGTTTTTGCCAGAAAACATTTCCTGAACAAGACAGTCATGCACAGCAAACCAGAAACACGCTATTTTTAAAAGGATTTGTATATAGAAAGCATCTTCAGGAAGAAGAGATGGAATGTTATCTTCCTTAGGTATACGCCTGTTAAGATATTTTTATCATGTACTGCAATCTAGATCATGTAAGAGGGGCTTTGCACATTCCTTTCTCATTTCTGTTAGGAAATTAAATCCTGATAAGGTTCTATATGATGTCTCTTATCACTCTGTAGAGTAGCAATTTAAACACCAGAAACACACATGGTTTTTCATCTTTATGATCCAATTTTGACCACTGGGGTTTGTTTCCTGCTGCTGTTTTCACGAGGGCAGAAAATGTTTTGTCCAAAATCCACGTACTTCTCTGCTGGCCTTCAGTTTGAGGAATGTTCTGTTAAATCCAAAATACATGGTAGCAATATTGAGCAAAAATTGGCTTCCCGCTAATAAATTAATACAAATAGTATTTGGGTTTCTCTTGGCTTTCTCATTAGTTCCTCATGTGAAGGGTGAGTAAACTGCAGATGAGAAATGATAAGAAAACATATTTTGCAAAATGAAGCATCACTTACAGTTGAAGAATTGACTGTACTGAAATTTAAGCAAAGAGAAGAGCAAATTGAGGCTGTGAGGAGTCTGTGGTACCTATAAAAAGACAGGATGGGCTTGCCAGCCATGAGGATAGAGTGGAAGGGCAGCCTGGAGTGCCAATGTCAGCCCACACCAGAGAACCTCCACGAGTGGAATGCCAGAAAGATGAAGGAGCAGCAGCATAGAGGTAGACGTGTGCCTTGCATCCTTATATTCAATCTCATTTTGCAGTGGCACTCCCTGAATGTTATTTTTATTCTCAAAGTCCCTCAGTGAGACAATTTTGTTAGAGCTCCTGCTTTTCAACCTTTACAGTGTTATTCCAAAATGAATCCATGTTTTGCTTTCTGCAAATAACATGGAGGACATAATGGAGATGAATATCCGACCAAAAAACTTAAATTGCTGTCTTTAAGGGTTGATCTTTAAATATAATCTGCCTGCAAGTAGATTAAACTTATGGCCATTTGGATACAAATACACTTTTATAAGAGAATTATTTGCTCTGGAAAGTGAGCAGAGGGAATTTAGAGAAGATGTACAAAAATAACTAAGAAGCCCAAGGAATCAATTTACATTAGAGAATTAAAGTAATGACAATAAAGCTTTACCAGCAGAAGCTACAGAGATTTCAGTGTCTTGCAGTAAAGCATGAGTATTTATAAAAAAGGGAGAGAAAATCTTGAAGATTATTTTATTTCAGTATTAGGTCAAATAATTGATGGTGATTTGCAGCTGACAAAAGGGTAGCAGCAAAGACATTTAAAAGTGGCAAGTTTAGGCATCATGAGGGGGTGAGGAACCATCTTAGAAGTGGCTGAATCTACCAGGCTCAGGCTTAATAAATACAAGGTACAAATTCCAAGATGGGCTTCAGAAAAGTAGGGTGGAGGTATTTTTGTTGGTTTAGGGGGTGGGTTGTTTGGTTGGTTGTTGTTTTGTTGGGGTTTTTTTATTGTTTTCAAAGTAACTGTAGATCAGCAAGTTTCAACATATTCTTATTTCTTCCAGAGTGGTGAGAATTTGAGTACAGATTTTTTTTTTTCTGTCTGCATGTTGTTTTGGTTCGGCTGTTTTTTTACAGTAAACACATTTTCCTGTAAAGACTGCAGCACATGGGTTCCCAGGGAATAGTTCAGTTGTGTTTTGACTTTTAAAACATTTTATACTTTCTTTTCCCCTTAACTTCAAGCATTTAGAATGCATTAGAGTCACTAGTTCTAGTGGGAATGCTGATGTTAAGGTTAGTTCAAGGGTAATTTAATATGTTTAGGAGACATCAGTATTGAAATTCTGTAAAAGCAAATATGCACTATTTTGAGTGTAGGTCTAGATAATAGATATCTTGTATTAAATTCAGGTTTGCATGGAGAAAAGGTAATATGCAGTTACAGAAGTATGTCAAGTGACATTGGAGTTTACATAGCAATAATGAAAGCAGAAAATTAAGCTCCTGTCTAAATATATATATATATATGTGTATGTATGCATGCATACGTTGTATCATGGTTATGCAAAGAAGGAAGTGGAAGACAGTCTTTTAAAACTGGAAAGGTTCATCTTTGATGACCCTTCCCAGGTAACTATCACAAGGAACTGTTGATCCAAAAGGCCATGTGAACATAGCTGTAGAGCAGAAATATCATGGAACTAACTTTTTCCACTCTAATAATAAATAAATGATGTCAGAGTGGTCATTATTTTATTAAATTAATGTGTAGTCATTAATAGTTATGATACTTCATTCCCCCATCTCATAGATGAGAACAGTTGTTAATCCAGGGCTCAGCAATACAAGAGAAACACAGCTCCAAGGCACCTCAAAAATTGGATGAAGAAACAACTGCTCATGTTGCTGTTTGGACACAGATTTGTAGCCTACCCATGGCAGTTGTCTTGATATTGCTGTTAATAGTATTTTGCCTTGTCTTCTGGTCACACAGGTCTTACAGATACTCAAGGAAATGTGCTTTTGGTAAAACTTGGCATGATTTATATAGCTTGGAGTAATGAGTAAGTTCTTACTTAATTAAATGAATTATGTAGACATTTTTTAATCGTCCAAATGCCAAACCAGATACACTGGGCTTTGGAAATCCTCCCTATTTTTAGAGCAACATCGACTTTGTTTCTTACCATTATTTTTTTTTCAGGCTAGTAATCTATAATATACTTGAGCTATTTTGATATGGTTATCTTTAATTAAGCACATAACTTATTAATATTTTGAAAGTTGGATTAAATTCTTTTGATAGTATTTTAACATGCCTATTTGCAATTATATTCTTTCAGTACAGCAGACAGATTGGTAAGTCATTAGTTATTAGGGAAAAGAAATTGTTCTAATGAATAAACAGGGCCTTTCAGACAGTAAGCTGATAGTGTCAAGCATCACTCAGGAGGGCCAAAATAAGCACTTCAGGGCTATTACTGGACTGCACATATCTACCAGTATTTAAATAATAATTAATAAAAACTGTGTGGTTTTAAAAGTATGGCAATGTATCATATTATATAGTATTAGAAATATCCTTCCCCAGCATGTGCTTAATACTGTACTGTATTTTGGAATCGTTACAACAAGTGCCCTATGAAAGTGAACCAGTTAATGCCTGATGTGATTTATGGTGTCTTAAGCTGGGAGGTTGTAACCGTAAATATTGTAAAGGGATTTGATTTTCAGATGATGCCAAAAATTCCCATTTTGAAAAATGGATCTCACTGAAATGTGTAACATTGGGAAAGTAAACACAACGTGTTTAATTTAATTTCCATTCTCTTCTGTGACAATTACGGATCACATGAAAAAGGAAGCCATCATAGCACGCCATATATTGAACTCGATGAAATATATTACAATATAAATCTCTGGAGGGTTTTTTCCTCCAGTGGGTCTCTAATTTATACTTGCTCATTCAGGAATAAATAGTGCTATTTTCTGACCTGTCATTTGTCTCACCTCAACTCTCTTCAGCTTTTACCCTGAGAAAATGATGTCGTTGAACTGAATGCTAAAGCAGCAAACTCTGTTAAGATTAATTTTACAGTCCAGCCCTTAAAAATTTTAGAAACTATTCTATTCATCCTTTCATTACTGTGACAGTAGATTTCCAGTGTGGCATATGTACACATAGGGTAGGCACGCGTATATAGAGGGAGAGACATAATGATGGAATGAATACATAAATGAGTGAATACTGGTGGTGGGGTGAGTTCTGCTACCACTTCTGAACTTCTTGATCTCATTAGCACCACCCAGTGGAAAAGCTTGGAGCTAATGCCAATTCCTGGTGCGAACGTCAGCTTCCCACGGAAATACCTACTGCTTCAGTAAATGAGCCCAAGCTCACTGACGTGAAGTTTCTAATTGACTATGGAATAGTTTTGATCAAGTTTTTAGACTCCAGATTTTTTAACTCAGGAAAAAAAACTGTGTGGACGTTTTAAGGGAAAATAATCTGTTTGTAATAAATGGCCACAAATCATCTTCTATCCTAGGTCTCAAAATTTACAAATTTCCTATTTATTTGTGAATTTCCTTTTATCCCGTTTTCCCTTAATGCCTCATTTGTTTTTGTTAAAAGCTTTTATTTCTCAAGTATCTTGGAAGTGTTGTATTTTTTTAACAAAGCAAGTTTTAACTGGATAAAATTAATTAAAATAATTTAATTGGTAAAAATGAAAACTTGGTGCTCATTATGTAGTCAACTCCATCTCCAGAAAAGTCCCAGAAACAGAATGGCTGCTTGAAATCTCTTTGGATATTGTTTACAGTATTAATGTGTTGTTTGCTTTAATGTAGTGCTAGCTATATACCTTGCCTGCTGGATTTTACTGAGCTTTGGCTGTTGGGTGTAAGCTCATCCATTCTGTGTTCTTTTGGATTTTCCTTTTTGATTTATGAAAGGGTATATTTTTTTTTAATTGAGGTTTTTTGTGTTGTCACTGAAAGATTGTTCCTTGCACTATTGTGCTAGATTGTTAGAGAAGTGAAACTAAAGAGGATTTATGTAGCAGTCAGTTGGGAAAAGTCATGGAATGGTTTGGATTGGAAGGAACCTTAAAGAACATTTTAAAAAGACCATCTAAAAAACAAAACAACCCAAAGATTCCCCTGCCACATGCAGGTACATCTTCCACTAGATATGGAAACATTGCCTTTGAGATAAAATCTAATTTTTTTCTTACGATTTTTGATAATTTAATGTCATTTATTCTGTTTGGGTTTGACTTGGATGTTTGGTTTGAATGGATATTGGGAAACTATAATTCCATGACAGACTGTTTCAGGGATTCATTTTCCAGTTGCTGGCTCCATTTGCTTTTCACATAGAGACACTCTATTTGATTGAGGATTTGCTTCTAAGGCAAAGTTTAACATAGCAGAGTGAATTGCATTTTCAGTGTTTGCAATGGGCAGGAGTTGCTTTTGCAGAGGGTTCTTTCACCTTGGCTTGGGCCATCAGGTGTTTTCTGGCCTTTGTAAAAATATCCTGCTGTTTAATACTATTATAGTACATCAGTTACTTGTTGGTGTCACCTCATACCCAGTGTGTCATTTGCAATTTTATTTTAAATTTTTATTTGTCTGGTTTGGTTTTTCTGTTAGGAAGGGATTAGGGAAGAAAACAAAAAGATGCAGCGTGCATGTGCTGTTAGGGAAATTCTGCAGCATAAACATTAAGAAAGGAAGATACAGAGAACGGTGTATTATATCCAGTAACAACACAGTTTTTCCCAATAGTATCCTAAGGCAGACAGTGGTAATATTGGTAATTGGGAAGAGCAGGGGCAGAAGAGTGTTTGCATTTCTGAACACAGGAATGTGGCACTAGATACAGATGCTACATGCATATGTGAAGAGAGGGAGGGGATAATTCTTGCTGGACAAGCTTTTTCCCGGGGCTGTTCTGAATAAGCAGTGGTATGAAATTATGTACTTTGGAGAGCTGAAGGAGCAAAGAAAAGAAAACAGAGTTTGTTTTAATAACTCTTTGCTGCTACTTTTGACATTGAGCAGAAAGACTAGTTCAAGCCTTCACAGTCCTCTTCCAGTGACAAAATTTTGGGGGCTGCAGGCTACAGCCCACGATTTGACTGCCTGCTGCAGGGCTTTAAGGCACCACTGCCTTTCCTTAGCTTTGTGATACCAGCGTTTCACTCAGCTCAAGTGTTGGAAGAGGGAGCCCACTGATACTCTTCACACGCCATGAAGGATGTGCTGGGAACTCGGCTACCAGAGTGTCCCAGTTTCCTCTTTCTCCCGCTGTACCACCCCCACAGCTGATGAATGAATGCAGTTGTAATACCGTGTATAATGTGCATTACCCCATAATGGCCTGTAAAAGGTACATGGGATACTCCCGGTTTTCCTTCCACTTAATGCAAGGATGATGGACATCTGAAATAGGGAGACATATACAAGGCTAAGTGGAAAGGAAGAAAAATAAAGGACCACTACAAGGAGACTGAAGGTGCAGGTGATGGTAAAAAGGTGTGGCTGAGGCAGCAGATTACTTACAGGGAGATATTCTTAGGATAAAGTGAATTTTGTTGAATTCAGTAAGAATTGCTATGGGAGCTTAATTGAGTTTCTTGTGACTTGAGCACAGATATTCCTTTCTATCCTTGATGGATATGTTTCATGAGAGAGTGAATGATTTCTCAGGATATGTTAGTAACACATACGCTGTGGCATGCTTTAAAAACTGTTAACCAAAAGAGGATTGTTTATGCTCTTGAATATTTTTTCTGGGTTATGCCAGGACTATTTTTTGAATAATGAGTATTATTAAATATTAGAATGCAGAATATTGAGTATTCTCACAGGCAGAAAAACAGAATGCACAAGAATTAGCTTAATTTGTTCACTGGCTTCTAGTTCACAAGTTTTCCAGAAGGTCTCTCAAATCCATAGCCTGTTTCTTGAGTTGATGTTTGCCATTTTATACAGGAACAACTCCTTGGAGATTTTTCCCAAATCGAAGAATAAGAGAATGAGTGAATAAGCAGCACTGGTTATTATTATATGGCAGAGATTTGAATAAATAGCAATATAAACAGCTGAAATTCCAGATGCTTACCCAGGAGAACAGGACAGAGATGGACTAGGGAAGACTGATGGTAGGAGGAGCCATAGGGTTAGGGATTGATTAAATCAGCAATTTATTAAAAATAAAAGATTTGGGAAGGAAGCAGCATCTTGAGCCTGTGTGATCATAATAAACAGAATGAGGCAAGAAAACTTAGGTGAAGGGTTAAGATAGCAAAGTATCAGAGATTAGCCAAAAAAAAAAAAAGAGAGAACAACCAGAATAAGTAGGACTAGAAAATGTGTATTTTGCTTGTTAGGTGTTATTTAGTACTACATGTCCCTTGTTTACTGAGTGCTTTGGAGGAATCAAGTAGTCTTTAATTGTTTCCTGTTTTTTTCCCTCCCTTAATAGAGGAGGACAGTGATTTTCATGAGCAGAAGTTATAGCAGCTTTTAATGCTGTTGGTCACTCCTGTTTGCTACAAAGCAGGGCGAGCCTTTGAAACTTGAGCTGTGGGAGTAGATTATTTCTCTGTTGCTACAAGAAGATGTTCCCAAGTCCTTGGACTCTTAACAAGAGCGTGCAAGCAGTGCCTGCATGTCTCTGAAAGGCCAGAGAGCAGCTGTACAACCCTGAAAGGGCCCAGGTATGGCTCCCTGTAAGCAGCTGTGAGTACACGTGTCAGCAATGTGTCTGTGCAAGGATTTCAGAGAAAAAGGTTCCAGATCTTTGAGATGGTGGACGTGTGGAGTTTCACTCCCAGGCAGAAGGGTCCTCACATATCAGTATTTAGAAGGTGGAAAAAATTGTTCTAGTCCAAGTTGGAATATACTTATTCCCAGGAAAGAGTTGCCTAATTTTATTTCTTGCATAATTTTATGTCTTTTCATTACTCTATTCTATCTAAACTTCTGATATTTTTGAGAGAGAACCACACCTATGATCCTGTCTGAAGCAGGAAACAGGCCTTAAGTGTGCTGTGTTGTTAAATTTATCAGGTATTTATAATATTGACATGATTTTTTGCATGGCAATGAACTTGCTGGTTATTTCTAGATGTACATGTACATCCTCATAACCAGAAAAATTGTGTTACTGTGCGTGCACATTATCACACTCTGTTTTTGGCTGTAACAAGAAGCAGCAAATTCTGATCTCTCACCTATGTCTCTGCTGTCAGAACTTTCCACTTCTGCCATTTCTGTAATTCCTTCTTAAGTACTGAAAATGCTAAAGAATGAGTGACAGCTGTCAAAATTTACTATTTGCTGTGTACAAATAGAGGTAATGATAGAAAATGTTTATCAGAAGGAGGCACATCTCAAAAACTGGGGCTTCCTTCATCAAGGATGCAAACACCTGAGAAAGTAATTTCTGCCAGGGAAGTGTTTGTATGTGTCCCCATCCTGAATCTTCTGGCAGCAGCTCATCTGTTTTGGAGAACAAGATGATAGGACAGTGCTATTATGTTGCCAGCAGTAAATGCTGACTAAGAGACATGTTCAGATGTTACATCATGTTTCTGGGCTTCCTAAGGTGTTCCCTCTTTTGGCACGGGAATTTCATCCCATCAATCTTGATTTTTACAACCCAGAATAAAGGTAAAGCAGGTTGGAAGACAAGCCAGCTAGGAGTGTTTCACACCTTACATGAGAAAGCTGCAAATCACAGACATCTTATGGGGGGAAAAAACCCCAACAAAACAACAAACCACACTTAAGCATCTTTCTTGAGCACATCTTACACTGACAAATTCTGGTCCTGGAAGCCAGCTCCGATTTGCATGCCGCAAAAAGGAAGAAACACTTATGCTGGTGAAGGAGCAGGGGTATGCTACAGCTACCTCATGCTGATGTACCTGATGGTTTTTAGTCCAGTTTGCTGGGGGCTTTGTAGAACTGAGCGAGTACATTATACAGGCGTTGAGGCTGAGGATCGCAGAGGCTGCGCCAGAGACTGCAAGAAACCATGGTTGTTGTCCTCTTCCTTGCAGACGCCCAAGCCCTGCGAGGCCGGGTGGGCAGAGCCGACTCCGCCAGCGGCCCCGGGCCGGGAGAACCGTGAGTAACCGCGGGGAGAGACGGGCGCCCCGGGAAGGGGGGATGCGGCCCCCCAAGGAGGAGGGATGCGGGCGCCGCGGGAAGGGGGAATGCGGCCCCAGCGCTTCCCGACGCCGTGACCCAGAAGTTTTGCCAGCCCTCTCCTGATCCTGCAGCTTGACGGGCGGGATGCGGCGGGGATGGGCTGCGGCGGCCGCAGCTCAGCAAAGGGCGGGATGGAGCTTACCCCGAGCGGGGATGAGAAATGACCGATTTCCCCCAGTTACGTTGTCATGGGCCAGAGGAGCCGAGAGCGGCGGGCGGGGGCGGCGACTGATGGAGCTCGGGGAGCTCGGGGGCTGCTCCGCCCCGGGCAGGTGGAGGTGCCTGTGAGTTGGGTGTAAGAGAAATATGTAACAAAAAAGAAAAGGGCGCGGTGGAGGGCGCGGAGGCTGCTCGGAGGAGGGGGAGGGCGGGAGCGTTGGACTGGGGGCGTCGCACCCCGGGCATCTCTCCATTCCCACCTCCCACCTC
>VZTG01006291.1:626808-668560 GCA_013397845.1 Melanocharis versteri
TGTTATCCCTGTAACTCATGAAAGACATGGGGGGATGAAGCGTTCAAACTGCAGACACGAGCAAAGGCACTTGTGCTAAGGCTAGCAGATGTTGAAGTAACTGTGATCCAATGAGAAACTTAAACAGAGAGAGATAAAGTGAGGAAGACCCTTGCCCCGGGGAAGAAGGGAGAGATCACTATTCTCAGAAATTAAGATGATCTCAGAGATAATGAAGAGAACCTTTGCTCCTGAACAGCTCATCCTTAAAAGTGTACCCCATGGGTCAGTGGCCCACAGAGGTAGTTGTGGGAAGACTACAAAATGTAAGAAGGATCTTCACGGTACAAGCAGTTTTCCACCCGGGTGCTGCTTTGCTGTGACATTAAATCTACGAGAGAACTGTTTCTTGTGGAGAAGTCTCCATGGCATGGCAAGAGAGACTTTTCTTTCTCTGAGTGAACTAAAAAAGGACTATTTTAGAAGTGATAAACTGACTGAGAAGTCCAAGTTTGGTCTTTTTACGTTGTCAGTGGCGAAGTAAAGATGAGAAGTGGGGGGAGGAAAAGTGTTTTGAAGGTTTATGCTGATTCTTACTATTTTCCTTTTAGTTCTGTTAATAAAGTTTTCTTTATGCTCTTTAAGGTTTTGAGCCTGCTTTGCCTCCTCCTAATCCATATCTCACAGCAAAAAATTGAATAGATGATTTTAGTGGGTGCACTAATGTTCAACTAGAACTAAACCTGAGACAACAGGTTATTGTAAAAACTTTTAAAATTAAATAAAATAAGAAAAAATTGCTTGTGAATGAACCTTTAGTCAGTTGGTGGTGGGAAATGAAGGAATGGTATCTGCATGCAGTTCTGGGTATCCAATAGCACAGCTCTGCCCAGTGCATGTGGTCCCCAGGCCCACTGGGTAGCTGTTGGGGTAGGACTCCCTTACCCAATTGTAATCTGCTACTTCTTGTCAGGAAAATAAATCTGAATAATGAATTGATGGGAAATGGGCCCCTGTGGAAGAATAGCCTCCAAACTCTTTTTAAAAAGTAACTTCAGAAAATGGAGCAGTATGGTTAAAAGAAATTGGTGTTGTTTGGGCTGTCAGATAAGGCTTTATCCTCTCCTGCTGCAGTTTCTATTGCCTGAAATATGCTTTAAATATGCTCAGTCTCCTAACAATAGCCAATCTGCCACTGGAGTGCTCAGTGGCAGCTCTTTGGAAGAGTTTTTTTTTGTTGCTGGAGTACTGTCTAAGTGAACCAACTGCTGTCTGGTCTTTGTGTGGCAGATGGTTTCTGAACAAGAAACTCAGAACTTACCATGTGGGTCAGTACTGCGCAATGATGTTTCAAATTTCTAGTGCTCTTTCTGCATTTCCATGCTTTTTGGTGTTTTAATTGATGAATATTGGCCTGATTGCTTGGCCATTTCATGTCAGGGTTCATACTTGGTGACTATGAAGTTTTCCCAAGGCTGTTCTTTTTGGCTGTAGCCAAAACAATAAATTTGTTTGCTACAAACTCTTTGTTTTGCCTATGGTCCTGAACTTTTAATGCACTTACTCTGTTATTTTTTTAGGCCTTATGGTATTGATGCCAAATTACAGTAGTCTGTCTTTGTAATTCATCTTCCTTGCTGTGGCTGCTGTCTTGCAGTTTATAATCTCAAAAAGTATTGAAACTTGTATGAAAAAAATAGCTCTCTGGAGAGAGAAATCAGTTGTTTGGAGTTGCAACCACAAGTGATTTTTTAAATCCTTAAAATGTCTTTCAGGATGTAAACCCCAAACAATTTTGAAGTATTTATCCTATTTAATATTTGTTAATATTAGTATCCTAGTTAATAATTTTTGGTTGGTCAGCAAGAGAACTGACCCTTTGTTTGATCTTCTGAGTAGCTGGTATGTGGCTGGTGACTGAGTATCTGTTATTTCACCTTAAGATACTGCACTGGTGTGAATGTCTCTGTCTCTTTGAGATTTACAGTGGTGGAGGACTGGACGTGTGGGGCCCCTTCACTTCTTTTAATTGGACAAAGACATTTTCTCTGGTGGTGACCAGAATGAGTAAGGTGCTGTCACTTGGCTGAGGAGGTCATGGAAGAGTTTAGACCTCTGTGTGGTGTAAAGTGCTGCTGTAATTCTAGTTTCAAGTGTCTTGATACAGATGGAAAGTAGGTCTTGATAAGCAGTTGGCTAAGGGACCAAATACATCAAGCACAAGAATCTTTTTTTGTGGCTGATAGTGACCTCTATATATGTAGGTTTATACTTTGGTTAAAAGTACATACACAGAGGACTCCAGGGGTAGAATGGAAACCATGGTCCCCAGGTCCAAGGGATGCAGTCACAAATTATTTAAAACTGAGATCAGGCTCTGAACTTAATGCCATGAGCTTTGTGAAGAAGATGATCTCATGAACTTCAGGTGGCTACCATGTAGTACAGCTTTGTGCCTCCCAGCAAGCTTGGTTATGGCTGCAGGGATGTTAATTAATTAATAAAATAATTAATTTGTTTATAACTCCTTTTAGAAGTCCTAGGGTGTGCTTCTACTTTTATGAAAACTCCACGGAGTTCAGATACTGTCACACTAGTGCCCTCTGAAAGTGCCATCTGTTGCTCAGGCTGTCTGTAGTCTTTAGCACTTTTACACTTCGTAGAATATTTTTGTATTCCCACATCAACTAAAGTAAATAGGTTGTGGTGGGCATAAAAATGTATTTTATGAGAATTTCTATTACAAATATCCATTCCCTACTACAGGAAGAAAGTATTAAACTAAAACATTTCCCAATGAATTACAACTGCGGTTGTAATTCTGTATGATCAGGGTAAATGTCCATTGATTTCATGCTATCTAGTACACATATAAAATAAACAATACTTACCATAGGTTTATTTTAAATACTGGTAAAAAGACATCCTACAGTTCTGTTTGCCATATTGTATATTACCAGTAGCTGGAGGGTAATTTTTCAGTTCTATCCTACACATGCAGAATTTAATAGCACTATTGCAATACTTTGGTTTTCATCTTTAATGTTGCAGAGTTTGTAGGGTCGAGTTGCTAGGCCAGGGTTGTATTAGTTAAGGGAGGAAAATCACCTGTTACTTTCTTCAGTGGTTTTGTTCCCTATGGACATGCTAATGTCTTTTTTGACCTAAGTTCGGAACTTGAAAATGTTCACATCTTTTCTATGAGAGAAGCTGAACAGCCCAAACTCATTAAAATATTAAAGTGGCAAAATAAATTCTGCCTAATTTAATTTTAATAATTAATAAACATTACTTAGATCATGATTGAAAACCAGCCACTCAGAAGACAACAGAATAAACTGGTAAAGTGTAAGGAACAATAGAATCATAACTGTGTTCTACTTCTAGAGTCCATTAGTTTGAACTTAGGTGACTTGGTTTATTTTTGTGAGGCTGTCTGTAACAGTACTGGTTCAAAGCATTATCAGCAGGCGTATTTTGGTGAATTAACAGGAATCTATCATAATTTAAGTGCATTTCTAGTGAAATTCAGAGAGGTCTCAAGCCTCATACAGTGAGATACAGCACTCCTATGTCCATCAGACTCTGTGTGTCTCCATCACCTGGTCCAAAAAATAGCAGGAGCTGGAGTCCAGCATTCAGCAGATTTAAACTGGGGCAGCTTCTGCTTCAGAGCTATTATTGAGCAGACTTTTGTACTGTAAAAGCTTATTAAATGCATGGTAAGCTTCAAACACATCGGTATTCTGTTGAATGTAATTAGACTATTACCATGGTTAAATTAGTACACTTGTTTAGTTTTTTCAGATCGAGGCCTTAAAGAGTAAGTCTGAGGAGAGCCTTTGCTTTGAATATTTTCTGATGCAAATATCTGTAGCAATCTCTTAGCTCTGAGATACACAACATTAATTTTAACATGTTGCTCACACTTGGAAAACAGTGTTGCTAACATGTTGTTTTACCATGTTGCTAACTGGAAAACAGCAAGTTGGCTCCTGTATTTTCAAAACCACAGATATTTTTGAAGTCTTTAAACTACTTACACCTTTCCAAGGTGCAGGTTGCAATCCTAAAAGTCTTGTCTTTCCTATGGGCTCTGGGAAAATTCAGGTTTCTTCACCTTCCTGTAGGCAGGGATTCACTGTTGAAAAAAAAAGTTAACTCTGAGTTGTGGATCTAGAGGACACTGGGGTGGTGAGTGGCCTCTTAGTTTAGCACAGCTGGGTTTTGTGTAGGACTTGACTAAGTAGCTGCAAGAGCTCTGATGCCCCTAACTGGTGACAACTGCAGTATTTCATTTTCTGAATGGCATTTAGGCGTGTCAACAGGAACAATTATTCTCTGCAAAAATCAAAGCCATTGAATAGATGCATCTTAAAATGTAGGTAGGGATCAGCTTAAAGAATCCCACAAAATCAATCCAGAGCATTTTCTATTATTTAATATCTTAATGCAGTTAATAATTATTTATAAGAGAAATTCTTTATTGCTGCCTGGTGGTGGTGGAAAGTGAGTTGATTTTTTTTATTTGCTCACTTGTGATTCAATTGTAAACATCGGAGAGGGAGTGAGCCTTCCTAATTTGGCTATATCTGGTCAGTGCCTTAAAAACAAATACTAGTCAGACCCTTCTATTTTTCCACACATTTTTTGGAGCGAGAACAAATGCTTTTTCCCCAGCATTCTTGAGAGACTGTTATATGATGAGCTGTGACTTACTGTTGTTTAAAAAACTCCTAAGTAAACAAAACAACATTTACTCACAAGCAGGCACAATATTTGTCATGTTTAACCTTGTTTGTTCAATGGAGATAAGAAACTGTCTGAAGGCATCAAGAACCAGGAGATTTTAGCTTATAGTGTAATTAATTTATTTTGTTGAAACATGTTTACGATTCCTTTCCTCTGAGGACTGGCCAAGGCAGGGGTACAGATGGGGTGGAGGGTTTTGTTTCTCCCTTGGCAGAGGATGTTTGTTCTGAACTCTCTGAGTTGTGTGTGAGCATGAATTTCTGTGGGAACTTTTTTTTTCTTTTTAATTAATTCAGAGAGTAAATTTCCAAATATTTTTAATATGGAATTTTAAGTGGTGGTAGTTACACAGATAGTGGTGTAAGAAAGGAAATGCAGACTCTTTCTTCTCAGCAGTAAGAGAAAATCCAGAAATAATGCCTGAAGACTGATCTCCATATCTCCCACCTGGCATGGCTTCCATGATTGCATATGATAAAGAACAGCGTTTTGTTTTAAAATTCTGCAAATGGCTTGGAGAATGTTGAGAATCGGTTTGAGGAACTTAGAGATTTTTTTGTTTGTGTTTAGAAGCTCATCAACATTCTTGGTTTGTACCAATGACTTAGGACTCGTCAGGCTTTGTGTCTGACTGTGGTGATTTGCATTTTTTAAATTATTTTTTTATGTGCGTGAAAATGATATTTTTAGAGACGCTTCTTTCTCCAAACAGCAAGTGATCAGGCTACCTCCTCTGGGACCCAGCTGAACTCAAATATTCATGTTGCAAGATTTTTCACAGCCAGCATATGGCTTGATTGCCTGCATTGGCCAAGTCTTGGTCAGGTTGTTTTCTTTCATACTTAGCACTGCACAATATCTGTTAGAATTTGCCTCTTTGCCTTATAGAAATTAGTTTCTGGACTTAGGAAAGGTGCTTCCTCTCCATCTAACTGATAGCATACATCCACAACGAATATAAATCAGTGTAGGTGTCCCTGCCCATGGCAGTAGGGTTGGAAATAAATGATCTTTGAAGTCCATTCCAGCCCATTCTGTTCCATGATTCTGTGATCTGACACCTGTGGGACTATAACTGGGGGGGAGAGGGGGGCGGGAAGGCAGTATTTTCTATGGGTAGGTGTCCATAAAGTTTGTGGATTGGGTTTTTTTTTTATTAATACATCTTGATTTACATGGCAGAGTAAAATTATTCGAATAGCTGCAATTTCTAGGTATTTAATTTCTGCTGCAAGTGTTTTTGACAGGAAACCACAATACCCATTACAGAATATCAGCTACTCCTTCATCAAATGGATTTGATAAAATGTCTGGAGTTAAAACTTGGGGCACACTTGGGTCTGTAAAGGATTATGATGCACAGGGTCTCTGGCCAAGCAGTTCATGAAACAACCTGAGCCTAAATCTATAAAGCAAGAGCAAAATGTTTCGTTTTTTTTTTTTTAGCTAGTCATTATTGAAATGTATAATTATTTAGGGAAGTTTGCTTAAAGATGTGTAATTATATAGGATATTTTGTCTTCCTCTGTTGGAAACAGTTGGCTTTATCGTAAGAGAGTATAGCACAGACAAAGATGTCCTCAAAACCTTGCCAGGCCCTAAACCTAACCTGCCTGTCCCAGTCTTGGCACTTAGTTCTGAGCCTGTTTATCTGAGTGTTGAACACTCATTTCAGTTGGTTTTTGAATTTTAAAAAAAAAGGGCAAAGTAAAAAAGTGGTATAAATATATTTATACCGGAAGTCTTGGGCTTCTTATATACTTGCAGCATAGTACACTGTGGCTGTAGTCTCCTTTTTTTTTTTTAAGTATTCTATTTTTTACAAAATACTATTTATTGTCAAAAAAAAGTTTTTAGGTTTTAGGTTTGCTTAAAAGTGAGACTCTGGAAACTTAATGTAATTGCATGAAGAACGTTATGCTCTTTCACATGAGCAGTAAACAACTGTTTCTACATATAAAGCAAGGTTGTTAGTAGCCTTTTTTTTAAAGCAAAATACCTTTTATGCTGCTAGTTTACGAAACATTCTTAAAATACAGTTAATGCTTCAGGATGCTCTGAGGGTAGCAGTGGAATATACTGCTGAATAAATGGGTTTTCTGGCTTCTTTGCATTGATATTTCTAATAGCAATGCTAATTTTTTCTGATAGTTTTATGGAAATATTTCATGAGGGAGAAAATCAAGATAATATTTGCTTGTCCTTCTGCTGTGCAAATGAGCCGGTAAATCATCTGACACCTGTTTGTTTGGCAAATAAGTGAATTTACATGGGTAGAATTAAGGATTAGAAAGAGATGAAAGCAGTTTTACAGGGCTGCTTCCAGAGGTTTGTGGAGTTGTAGCACCAATGGCCTGTTGTATCACTAATTTTGAGCAGAGAGAAAAGCTTCCCACCAACAGGTTGTCAGAAATACTTGAGGTTTTCTTTATGGAACACTTCAGAGTGCTCGTGGGTATGCAAGTGTCATGGCAATGTAATTAGAAAAGTCCAGCAAAACCTGGTGGCTGCACCACCAACTCCCTGTGGTGGTCGAGTGTGCCCAGAGTGGACCTGCTTTATAAATAATAGAGAATTAAAGAAGAAAAAGTAGAGCTTTCCAGTGCATCGGTGTCTGAAAGGAAACTGCAGTGAGCTGTGTGAAGGAAACCAAAACAGCCAAGGTATTTCATACAGAGAAGATGTAGAGTTACCAAGTGATTACACTATTAGTGGATAACATTATGATAGAATTGGAGAAAACCAGGACAAAGGTTTGCCTGTCCTTGTCAGCATATCCATAGCAGCAGTGGCACTATCTGCCTTGTTTTTTCAGGTTCTTGTATTGGGAAACCAGACAGACTTGGAGAATTTTTGGTCAAGTCCAGCTTGTCTTGGAGGTGCATGATAGGAGGCAACAAGTTCAAGTTAGGAGATGGGAAACCCTGATCAGATAGAAGGGAAAAAAATAAAATTGAGGGTGATCAAGCATTGGAAGGAGGTGCTGGAAGGAGAGACTGTGGCATCTCCATCCTTGGAGATGTCCAAAACTTGACTGAGCAGCATTAATTTAATTGACTGTGCTTTTAGGCAAAGTGTAGGACTAAATGTCCCTCCATCCTCAGTCAGTGTTACAATATCACATTTGATCTGTAGGAGAGTAGCTTTAAATTTAATCTTCTGTAGTGAACTTCCTTGGGGAGCGAGGCATGTCACTGCTGTGCCCTGCTCCCGACCTTTTGGGACTCCTGGGTGCTTCTGGCTTCCCTCGTCCCAGATGAGGTCTGGCTGGCAGGAGCAGTGCCTGCACTGACGTTCTCTGGGGAGCTCCCGATCTGACAGAGGTCTGAAACACAAGGCTTGTTTCAGCTCTGAGTAACAAATAAATCAAATGCAACTATTAAATCTACTTAGGATTTCTTTGTAGGGATTCCCGAGCTGAGTCATGCAGTTCGTAGTCAGTGACCCAACTTGTAATTAAAAAAGATGATACACTCGGAACTTGTCCAAAACCAATTCATATTTAGCTCTCACTCTCCACAAGTCTTATGCATTATCAGCAGTATTTCATTGATTACACTTTTTCATATTAAAAATTGTTGGAGTATATAACCTTAATTTTGGAAAGGCTTTTAAAAGGTACTCAGGAACACACCTGATAGAAAAACTGAATTGTTGTCATTAGAACAGCTTTATGCAGAGGCAAGGAAAACTCAAGCCAAGCATTTTCTAAAGCATTATATGCTGCAGTCCTTCATTATAGATTGTTTCGAAGAGGGGAAAAATGAGAAACAAACCATCAACCTTATCTTATTCAGCCCACAGAGCTCTTGCACTGTGGGATGGGCAGTGTATACTTCCACAGTTTGAGTATTTCCAGGAAATTGGTCAGATATTTTGCATCTTTTCATTCAGTGGGCGTGGTGTGCTTATGGGTTTTGATGTATTTATATACTTAGTTCACATTACATTTTTTATTTTTATATGTATTATATTTTATCTGTATATATATTTTTATATGTATTTTTATATTATAATATATATATATACAATATATACAACATATATACAATATTGTTTATATGTACTCTGTATATTCAAGCCTATTGTTTAACATAGTGGTGTGGCATCATACTAATTTCTTATAGCTCTTGATTGTCATAGAGGAAACATGATCGTGAATGAAGGAAGTGCCAAAGTTCTTTAGGAGTGGCTGATACTCTCTTTTCTGTAAGAGGGGCCTCATTGATTCAAAGAGTTTCCACTTAGCTCCCTGGGGCTGAGCAGAGGACTAACCTTGGAGAAGTTCCCATAGAGCAAATCAGTGCATATGAGGATTGTGGATGTTCTCCCTTGTCCCCATCAGGGGTAGCAGAAATTTTGAGCTTACTGTGAAGTGCTCTGGACACTGCAGGCCAGGTGGGTAGTGGCTAATGCTGTGTTGTAGCCACAAGATGAATGTTGGATTTATTTTCAAACCGGTTAGTAGAGTAACTAGAGCCATATATAATCGCCTTCTTTAAAAAAAAAATCTGTCAGAAGTTTTATGCACAGTAAATGTGAAAGCTGCAATAAGGAATAAATTATCAAATGGCTCAAGTTCAGTGTCTGTTTGAAGGCTATGGAGGGGCGGGAGTGTAGTGGAAATTGTACTTGTATTTTACACCTGACAAATTGAATTACAGCAACAAATCTGTATAATTACAATTCAGAGACCAGGATTTCTTCTTGGAGTTGGGTAATTAGAAGCAGGACTACACCTGAAGTTTCAAATTGGATTCTTAGAAAGAGTCGCTTACATGAATATGACCTGTACAGAAATCAGTGTTTTCATCTCTTCTATTTTAAGAATTTTGAATCATAATGTAAAGTGACTCATCCATTATTTCCTCATCTCTTCATCAGCAAGACACACAAGAAATTGTTCCTTTGTTTCCCTGCGAATGGGAAATCTTTACGGTTTCTTCTCTTTTCAGCAGGCATTCATAAATCCAATTAACATTAATGAGTCTCACATGTGTGCGTCGAGAGAGGAAAAAATAGACCTTTTGTCTCTCCAAGTATGTGTTTAACTGCAGAAAATGAAATGAAGAAAAAGCTTCTGGTGAATCACGGGTTACAAAGTCAGTAGCTCCTGTCTCATTTTGCAGTATTCCCCTGGTTCTCTCTCCTCTTTCAAGGGTCCTTGTAGGAGCTGTAAGTGCAGGATGAGCAGTGCTGTTGGTGAGGTGGAGAGCACTATTATTACCTCCAGTTCTAAGATTAATTACTAATAGGTCACGTTTTCAACGGAATGCCAGGATTGCAGTAGGGTTAATGTGACTGTGCTTCTGTCTCATGACATAACTCCATGGGAACAGAGTTAGAAAAAGTAAAAAATATTAATTGCTCAGTGACCTATAAAGAAGAAATACTTAGTGCCGTTCTTCAGAAGTTGTGTTGTCTCTCTGAAGAATGGGATTGATGTTGCAAGAAGTTAGTGACATTTTCTGTTATTCAGCAACATCTCTTGTTTACTTATGGGCACTCTCAGAGCAGCTACGACTTTCCCAATGACACAGGAGGTCTTGATCAAGCTCAATGCTGTTAGCAAGTGAATGGGGTCTTAGTAAATTAAACACTGCCTCTAGGAAAGCATCTGCTACTGTTGCTGGCAAAACAGTCTGAACACAGGCTATTTTGCTTTATTTAATTCGTTGCCAATTAACACTAACATTTGATTACTGATTTGGGTATTGGGGTTGGGAAAGAAGACTCCAATTGAGGAAATGTTTCCTTGAATTTGGCAGTGCTGAGGTTTGGGGTGGAGTGGGTGGTTCACAGCAGTGCCACAATCCACCAGAAGTCCCACTAAGGTACCCCTGCAGTCCCCCACCACCTAAACCTGCCGTGTGTCCCCAGAACACTCCTTCAGTCACAGCTGACATGTGAAAAGGCTCGGAAGAGCTCAGTGCAGTGTAAATACAGTGAAACCATATGGTCTATCAGAATCATAGTATCACTTCAGAGGTTTAGAACTAGTGTGTTTATTAGCTGTAATCACTTCAAAATTTTCATTGGAGTGGATGGCTGTAAGTACTCAATATAGTTGTATTTCCATACAAACCTTTCTACAGTTTGGTTTGGAATAGAAGTCACCATCATTCACCTCAAAAAAAGAACAGTGGAAGGCTCTTTGGGTATCCCCTGTGTCCGACAGCCGTCCAGTAGGATCATGATTATGCTTTGACAGAGCTATAGACTACGACTGACTCCATACAAGATGATGTAATTTGTACATCTGTATCGGATGCTCTGTGCTTTAAAATAACTGTTGTTGCAGTTTTCTGCCAGGAAGAATTTCTTGAAACTACTACTATTTTGCAACTGTGCTTCCTTTGTGTAATTTGAAATTAAGCCAAATTTGTCCTGACTAATTGCTGTCTCCTCAATGGCTACATCCTTCAGATATTTGTAAGCTGTAAGAATCCTCATTACTTGCACCTCTTCCAAGCTTGGCATGTTTAGCTGTTTTCCTTTCTTCATATATCAGTTCCTCTAGTTCTGATGATGGCGTGGCTTTTCTTTCAACTCGCTCCAGCATTTCAACATAAATCTATCAAAATGCCTCCCAGTAGTCCGTTTAAAAGGTGAAATTAGAAGAACTCCATGGATGTTGCTAGTGGTTCCTTGATGTGCAGATACCTGGGGGTGGATTGTGCAGTCTGCATTTATTGTGGCATGTGCTTATTCTATACATAGTCTCACTAGCATCATTGGGACCACTCACTTCATTCTATTCTTATCACTTCCCTATTCCCTCCTCCACTCCTCAGATTCCTTGCCACAAATGCAATGTTTGGATGTGGGTAGACTTTTTAGTTTTCTGGAGTCTCTATTTGTGCTATGACTTCTCTGTTGCCTTTGATGCATCCATTAGAATTTCCAACTTCTCAAAAAGGTGCTTTGATAAATTCTGGGTTAGAACACTTGTACGATAGGCTTGTTTGTGTTTTGTAAGAATAATGTGATCCTTGTCAGGAGCTGACAGATTTATTTCCTTCTGCACTATTAATTGCTCTAAGTTGTGTATGTGTGTGGATATATTTGTTCTTTCTCTTGTGACAGAAGAGAATTAAACATGAATTACATCTACACAGAGACATAAGTTTTATTTCTGACTTCTTTGTCTTTTAATCTTTGTCTTCTTTTCCCCCAGTGTGTTTTTTTCTCTGTCTGTGGATCTCCCTAGCTTGGTGAGCATTTTGTGTTGGCCTGCCTGATGCAAACCTCAGCTTGGTGGTTCCATTCAGTTTGTAGCGCAGCTCTTTGACCTCCTAGTCAACTTTAGCTGACTCTCCTTATGTGATTTTTTTGGGATGATCTGAATCCACTGAAGGTTCCTTTTTTAGGGAAAAAAAACCAACTCAAATTTGCTACTTTCATGGCAAATATTTAGAAATACATGTGTTTTGTTGAACTTAGATCTCACTGTTGATTCTTATGCAGTTGTACAGTTTAATTTTCTCAATTTTGCCACCCTGACTAGATTGTCATTCTCATCACTTACCTACTGCAACCATCATTTCTTCATAGACTGAATTTTTAAAATGACAGACATAAATTGAATTAAGCTGAGCTTCACAGCAGACAAATGCTAGTCACCCTAAATGCATTTTTACTTCTAAAAATATATGAGAGCAGTCAAGATGTGTGGTTGTTTAATCTGAAGAAGCATCTTGCTTTTGCAACATCCATTTCCCAGGGATGCTGTAGAATGCGAGGCTGCAGAAATACACATTATTGTCAACTTTTTCATAACAGGATTAGCTCTTACATCTTCCTGTTCTCTTTCACCCTTTGTCACTGCAGAGAAGCACAGGACATAACTCACTGCAATTTTGTGTTGCTTTCCTTTGGGGTGCCCCTGCTGTTTTCTTCTGTCCCCCCTTCTCTGTGCTGGGGGTAAGGTCCCTGTAGGGTGACATGGCCATGGTGCTTTCACTCTTGCTAAAGTGCCAACCTTGGCCATGAAAGGAAGGAAAGGGAAACATCATAAAACTTTAAAAGGCAGTGCCGATGAATTGTTATGCATGCTTGAACACTTCAAGAAATGAAATAAAATCCTGGGATACCAAGATTGCCTGGTGGGTGATCATTTTTATGACAGAGCTCTGTATTTGAGAAATACTTGGAAGAAAATAAACAGATCTATTGACTACTTTACTTGAAGTCACCGAACACTTGTTTAAAAAAAAAAAAAGTTAAACTTCAGTATTTTATGTTTCTTGCTGCTTTATTTCCCTGTTCCATTTCTTTTACATCCATAATTTGGAGGAATGGGGGCTGCTTATGACTATGTTACTTGTAATTGAACAGATGATTTGTTAAATGCAGTTGTGTTATGGTCCCTGTACTTCTTTATGTCTGTCTATCCTGGACTTCTGCTTTGCTTTTCTTTTTCACGTACCTTTTTCCATTTTTTTCCTCTCTGCCTATACCTCCCTAATGCTTGCTTTTTTTTTTTTTTTCCCAGCTTTATGCCATTTCGTATCCCAGATCTTTGCAAGCTACTTTTCAAAACTGGATGCCATTTTAGAAGTAGATTAACTGCCTTTGCTCAGTCTGAAAATGAGAATTCAAGCCCTGAGCTTTTGTTTTGACATTTATGTTTTTTGTCAGAAGTGTTTTTGATTATGCTGTAAGAGTAAGGTCTCTAATACAGTCTTAATTGCTTTGCTTGTTAATTTGTTAGACCTGATACAGATTTAATGATACCGTTGCAGGTGGCATTTAGCTGATCGAAAAAACATGACCATTTTTGTATTTAGGTGTTTCAAATGAGAGAGTGGTAAAACTGGTTTATGCTGCTCTTATTTTGCTGCTTGTAATACTCCCCATTTGTTCTTATATTCAGGTTGAACAAGCAGGGCGTAATAGTATGACAGTGAAGATACCTCTTCTAGAATTTTCTTGCAATAATGTTATTTTTTGGGTTTTTTTTCTGGACAAGGCGATAATGGCAAAATTGAAGTCTGTTGTTTCAAACTGTCCTTCATCATGATGTGAACACTTCACATGATTTGAATTCACTTTCAGGTCTGTAGGATAAAGACCTAAGCTTTTGTTCATAACACAAAGATGCAAAGAAGTTATGAAAAAGTGATTTTGAAGAAATTAGGGGGGGTGAGGAAGCAAAGTACGACTTGGCTGGTAACAGAGAGTATGGATTGTTTCAATTGCATTGTAAGAAATGCTGAGGTGGCTCCAATGGCTGGCAGCTGGAAGAGGGTGGTGTCCGTACTGGAAGAAAGATGGAGTCTTCAGGGAAGTCTGTGACTCTCTGGCCATTTCTTGAACAGATCTCAAGGACCTGTGGCAGGATGTAGCTTTGCCGAAGTAAGTTGGGAATTGCTCCTTGTGTTGTACTTGCGAGCTACAAAAAGTCCAAAAATGAAGGAGATACTTTAAAGTGTATACTGAAAATTTAGGATGGATTAAACTTTGTGTTTTCTGGAAGGCACAGGGGAAAAACAAGATTGTGAAACTCTGGACTCTTCCTGTCTAATCTCATGGAAACTTTCTTGGACAGTGTCTCTTTGCTTTTTCCAGCTTGTCTCCCACAAGGACAGTATCTCCAGATGACAGTAACAATCCAGTACTTGAATAAACATATATGTGTGGTAATTCTGTACACTGGGTGTATACATGCTCAGGTGCTTGCTGTCCTGTGTATGTGCAGGGTAAATGGTCAGCTCTGAGGAGTCTGGCGCCCTGTGTACTCTGTTCATCAAGCTGATGTACGAGTGTGTAGAAAAGCTAAATGGCTGGAAAGCAGCTGCCTTGCTTAAAAAAGCCACTTAGAGAGACATTTACTGAGGAGGTAACATCTTAAAAAATATTTAGTGCCACTCGAAAAAGAAACTTTATGAAATATTTAAGAAACGGCTTCTTTGAGGGGAAAATCCAGTGGTTTTTCTACAGTAATGTTCCTATCTTTTAATGTTGCAATCACTCAACTGATAGGAAGAACATCTCTTCATTATTTAATACTTAGATCCACTTACCACCTATAAATGCAGTTTGTACTGAAATATATAAATTGTTTAAAAGTGTTGGATATCAGAAGAGAACTGGCTTCCTTACACCGTCTTAAGTGTTAGAATACTAGTTGAATATGTTCAAATTGCTAGGCAGGCAGGGATCATGGGCCTTTCTGGCACTTGAACACAGCACTCCTGACTCTGTTCATGTAACCAAAAAGTGGGTTTTTTGCAAAGATTCCTGCTTATGTAGTGCATATTCTGCCTGCTTAAGCTGTATTAAATGCCAATTTTCACTGTTAAATTTAATTTTTTAATGAATTCAGTGGCTTTTCTGTTTCCTTTAATGTTGCCAGCATGTAAATGAAATTAATCTCCTCGTAAATTCATACATGCACTCAATCCTCTAACATGCAAGCTTTTGTTATTAGTCTTGCAAACATTTCTTATCATCAGACTTGTTAAGTCTTATGTTTTGAGACCAAGACATGTAACAGCCATTCTCATCTCATCCTTCCTGAAGCAAAGTGTCTGTTTCACTCATTTTCAGTGTTTGTAACAACATATTACAAGTTGTCAGTAAGTGACAGCTTTTAAAATATGGTCCTGTCTTGCTTTTCCACTAATAAAATGCACCGTAAATGAGATTTCTTGTATGGTCTGCTCTAACTGGGCAGTGGTGAGTGAGTCACATGCTTATTTGGATGTTAGTGTTTAATATATATTTATGTATATATCTGCCTTTGGATACTTTAGGTGTATCTGACCCCATTGAATAGACCAAATATTGCTCCAGTTTCTAACCATGTGGCCTTTCCTGATCCATGCCAGTGCGGGGGAGTTGGAAGAGAGATCCTATTGCCTCCTCTGTCAGTAGTTGGTGAACGCTTAAGTCAGGTATGCGGCTGTAGGAACGAACCTGCTGCCTTGGCTTAGCAATGTTACCCTGTGTTATCTGAGCATGCTTTTAGCCTGAGAAGTGATGTGCAAATCGATCCAGCTTTACTTCCTTTCCTCCTCAGCCACAGTTGTGAGAATGGCCTTGCACTGCCTCCAAGTTCAGGGCCAACACAAGGACAGCTGATGTGTGTAACCATCTGGGGAGCTGGGGCTGCCCATCTGAGCTGTAGGATCTGCCCTGGTGTGGCTTAAAAGATGTAGAATTATTTTTGCCGGTGCCTGCATTTATAATTTATTTCAGAGAGAGGCTATAGTTTGGAAGTGAATCACCTTTCCCCCTTTAGCACATCTTGGTGTGGTTTGTGTGGCAGTGCTGTCACAGGGTAGCTGGATGAAATTAAACTCCTCTCTGTGATTCTACCAAAGTGTAAGTTAAGCCACCAGAAAAGGTCCAGACCAATGGCTGCTCTTTGGATAGCTTTGGAACACGTGCTTTGGGTCTAGGAAATTGGAATTAATCTAACTTGAAGTCAAGCCCCTGATCTGCTTATGGTACATGTTTATTTACAAGAACTGCATCAAGCTAGAGATTCATCCTCTTGTGCAATTTCTTTATAATGTAGATGTGGCCGTATGTCTACATATAATATAGGCTGAGCTATTTCCAGAATCAGCATTTTACTCTATAAGATGAAAGTGCAATTAGATATTATGCTTATAATAGTTACACTGTTTCCTTTGCAGTGTATCAGGTTATAAAGCAAGACAAAAATGAAACATCTAACATTTTTTATGTGCTTTTGCACAGATGCACACAAAGCACACAAAATTTCTTCCCTATGTTGTTGGCAGTGTCTGTTCAAGCAAGTAAGGAGACACAAGAGAAGCAGGACTGTAGAGCAAGAGCAGCAAACCCCCAGTGTGTGTGCAATGATGGGCCTGAGGGTATTTCCTTCCTGCTGGCGCTGATCTGCTCCAGCGGCTGAGAGGCCAGCAGCAGGTGTAGTGTGCTAGGCGAATCCTGGAGTACATCTTCCAGTTTCACTTGTGTGCTCCAGGACCTCTCCATGGTGTGAATCAACACGTGGTAAATGAGAACAGTTGGGATGTCCTGAGGCACCCGCTGTGGAAAATAAAGCACTAATGCAGATACATCTGCTCGTGTGCTCACTTCTGCCAGACTGTGTTTACTAGAAGCAGGTTTTTTCTTTCAGGTGAGAGATGAAAGTATAGGACAGGTGATGGTATGAAAGCCTGTAATGTTTTTATTAATTTATATTTGCAGTTGAGTTTGCTTTTTCTCCAGTAGAATATTCATGTGCCCTTTGAAATTAATTGGTCTGCTCGTCATTAAAACCAGTGGGGATCTCATGTAAGTAAACACTCAAGAATTAAGCTTGCAAGAAAAGTTCAAGCTCTTCTAAGCATTTGAGAGCAGAATCAGTGCTATGTCTGTCTGTCTGTGTTCCTCTTGGATTTTGTCTTTCTGCCTTCATTTAGAGATACTTGCATAAGTAGGAAGAACTACACCTTCACTATCCATCCCTGCAGTCTCCAGATCTTCTCTCAGTGATTGCATCTTTAAGTAGTTTATCCTTTCCACTTCACTTTATTGAGCTAAGTTCACAAAACAAACCTTGTGATTATCACACTGCATATGTTTAATTCCTAATCTCTTTCCATTTATGATTGTATAAACCAGGTCAGAAAAACAAGGCACAATCTTTGGAAATGTTATTTTAAGATAGTTAAACCCTTAATGCTTTTTCATCTGACACTAGGCAGAATTCATTGTAGAAGTTCAGTAATTAAGTCAAATCACATGCTGTGCTTCAGGGCCAGGGGAGGAGCTTGGCACCAACAGAGCAGAGCTGCCCTCTTGCACTTCCTTAGCAGTTGTTCCCACATCAGTGCGTCAAAGTAACTGTGCCTCTGTCCAGCCTTCTCTAATCACCTCCCTGATCCCAGGCATCTGCAACAGCATGGGGAAAAAAACAGACTTAGCTTAAGAATTTAAAAATAAATAAATAAATCCAAGGTGCTTCTGCTCTGTCTCTGGGACAGGAGCTCTGGCAGACATCATGTGATATCTGAAAGGTTTGACTGCTCTTGCTCTGTCTTGTGCAGATGGGGCAAGGCCAGGGTTTCTCCTGGCTGCAGAGCTCCTTGTGTGGTCGGAGGAGTGTTACTGCTCCTGATCCTATGTTCTGGTTTCAGAGAGTCTCCTCCTCGCTTTGCCACCCTGAGCAGCAACGGTGTTTCGTCAAAGCTGATGACAAAATGCCTGTTGACTTTAATGCTCGGGCTCCTTCCTCTTCATGTTGACTGTTTGTGTGAGACTTTTTTCCCCGGTTATGTAAAATATGTGCAAATGTTTGCTTTAGATGATGAAATGTGTACAACATGAACTTCTGGGACATTACTGCTCACTATTGCTGCAGCAAAATGCTGAGATATGTATAAAAGGCTGCAGTAATTGTTAGAATATTGATGATTTCATGCATTAAGAGACTTGTATTTGTGAAATTAAGGAAGATAATGTATCTGTAGACTCCTGACTTTTTCAAAGAAAACCAGTAAGTGGCCAAGCGTAGTTTATATATAAAAGTATTCCACAGAGTTTAAAAGATAGCATTTTCCTATGGAATGAGGTACAGGTCACTTGTATCTATTTTGAATTACAAGATAGCAAGGTTGGTAGGGAGGCATTTTCCTGTTGTTACTGATGTATAACCTGGGCTGGCAGCTCCCCTTAACAACTGGACATAACAGCCCTAAATGGGGTGACTGTTACCTGCCTGTGCTGTCTCCTTCTGTTCAGCTGGCATTTTGCCCACCTAGAAATTGCTCAATAAAAATTGAGTAAAATATATGAGCCTGGAGTGATATTTATAAAATCCCTCCACAAGTACCTTCCTTATTTTACCTCCAACATTTCCTGTTGTTCATTGGCTCACTAATATTATCTGTGTAGTTAAAGTTAGGGGGAAAAAATAACAGGCTTTTCTCAGTTATAATGAGGCTGATCAACCTAATTTTCAAATAGATGTATAAGGTGAAAGAATAATACACAAATTCTTAAATGAACTTGAAATTTAATAGTGGCATAGCTAGAAACAGTCATTTATGAACCAATAATATTAAGATGGGTGGGGAAATGTTGAGTTATGAGAATAAACAAGACCTGAAATTACAGCTCCAGTGGCATTCTTTTAAAAGAAAAATCAAACCCAAACAACTCTTAATTTCTTTTGGCTTTAGTAAATATTGTGTGGGTTGTAAATGCACACTTCTAGTGAAAAGCCATATTGCTGTATATTTCAGAATATTTTGGTAAAAGTGTCACCACTATAACTATTTGCTGCCACTTGGTGTAGGTGTTCTGAAAACCTGGGGTTTGGTGGCTTTTGCTGTTGTTTGGTTGGTTTTTTGTTTGGTTATTTTGTTTGTTTTTTTTTTCCATTTTCTGTTTCTAGCTTTAGATTTTGATGGAGAAAGACTCGTGACTGGGCTCACTTTTTCCAGGTACATCTGAGGAAGACAGGTTGGCTCTGACTCAAAGCGAGCATAAGGACAAGAGCAGTTCAGCACAGCTGGGTGCAGGAGTGGGAAGCCAAAGCCTGGAAACAGCCCTTGGCCATGTCCTGGCAGGCAGGCGCATGAATCTGATGACTCCCAGGCAGGGTGGGAGGGTGCTGCAGCATCTTTGTTGTATGACATTGGAGAAACCTTGAGCTGATCTCATTTTCTTTGCCAAAAAGTGGTTTATTCAAAGCACTTTTGTATTGCAGCTTCTTGCGATTCCGATAGAAAAGTCCTGTAATTGAAATGAAGCTACTTCGGTCTGTATCCTGAATACATCTGTTTGATACTGTTCGAAAAAAAAATGGGGGGAGGGGGAAGAAGTGTTAGAGGAGATAATTAGAGAAAAACTAATTAAGGCATTGCTTTGTATTTTTTATGATCTCACTTTGGAAAAAATGTATATTAAATACTTTTCACTACTGCCCTCTTCTCTCCTGCTCTCCTCTATTTCATTTCAAGGATGCAAGTGTTTTGTGAGAGAAGATTTTAAAATATTTTTTTCAATGCTTTGAGATAATTCTAAATATTCATCTTTTCTACCAGTTGACTGGACTCTAATCTTCTTGAATGCAAATTCTGATTAGGGTATTCAGATGTATGAAAGGCCCAAGATGTATTTAAGCAACAGACTCCAGCTTAATTTTATTTGCCTCTCAACCTCTTATAAATTTCCAGTATCTGTTAAATACTGGGAATTTCTTTGAGAGAACAGAAATTCCCAGTACCTGATCAGCATTTCTGGATACATCTCTGCAGCCTGTTGCCTGGGGTTTAAGCAGCCAAATGCTTGGCAAAGGAGACAGATTCCTCTTGCCTCTGTCCAGTACTTCTTCATACTTGTGTCTTTTTGGTCTCATGGAAAAGCAACAGAGTACATACCCAGGGAGTTCAGTGTGCAAAGCAAATGGGGAGAAATTTGCCATTTTCCATGATGATTTAAAAGCTGCAAAGCTGTGATAAAGTCATTATTACTGTTCTTTGCATGTAGTGTTCGTTGGCAGGGAAAATGTTCTTGTTCCCTACAGATTGCTCCCAAACTCCTGACACACCTTCAGCCCAGATGCTCGTATCTGTAGTCCCACGGGAACGCAGGTCTCCATTTTTTAGCGGTAACAGAATTAAAAGGAATAATAGTAAAGAACTGAAACAACACCCGCCCCCCAAATCCCCCAAACAGCCCAACCCCCCTGAATTCAACAGGATGTTTAGATAGGAAACGTAGTGAGAAGCACAAGAGCTCATCAGCTCCTTCATTCTTGTCTTGTTGGGCTGGAGAAGTTGAGAATTTGCCCTTTTCCCTGTGAGTGGAATGGGAGTGGATTCTCATCTCAGAGTGAGCCCTGCTCTACCCTGTTGTGGGAAATTTCTTTTGCTTTGACCAGTTCTGCTCTTTGCAAGTTGCTCGGATGGCCTTGGGTTTTTGCTTGGTTTTGGATTACCTTCTGTTTTATTTAATCAGTTTATGCTTTTAATTCAAAATTGACCCATAGAGTTTAGGGTGTGTAGCATTTGTATAAGGTAGTTTAAAATTACAGCGCTTTCTTTTCTTCCCTCCCTCCAGATCCCTCAGTAATTATAAGAAGGATAGATTATTTTATCTACAGCTTTTCCAGGCACAGTAATTTAGTCAAGAAGGTCACCTCTTTGCTCCTATTCAAAAATTTGGTTTTGCAACTTTTAACATTGTATATTCCTGTGGGTATTAACCTAGTAAGAGAAATATAGAGAAAATTGCAATGATTTTGTGGAGGTCTGCTAAGGATGGAAGAGTTTAATTGTTAACTGTTGTTAAGATAATAGCTGTTTTACATTGATATACCTTGTTGACAATTTACAAATAAATCAGCCTGGAAGTAAGATAACCTTAGAAGCCTTCATAGCAGGTTGAAAGTAAATATTCCTAGAAATGCACTGTGCAAGCACAGTTCCACTTATCCCTGACACAGAACTTTAAAACAGATGCTGATGTTTTACATTCCTATCTTTTATTAATAAATAATGAACACATAGACACAGTGCACCTCATACAAAGATTTTTTTGTGGGCTGTAGAGAATCACTGACAATTCTCCCTGGATTACACACATAGACTTTTTATCTGACTTTTTATTTTTCATGTCTATCTGAATGCAGTTTCTTTGGAGCACAGTTGGAATGAATTCTGCACTGGATGACAGACATTTTCAGTTCAGAAGACAGGTATTAGTCAACTTTGGGCAAATAAAGCAAGTACAGAATTTTGCTGTTGGGTGGAGGATGGCATAGTTCTCTCGCTCTAGTTTATGCACACTTCCTTTGAATTTGCTGCCAAGCTTAGAAACATGTTTGGATGTAGCACAGATCTCACTCTTCACTGGAATGTGAAAGGATAGATTTGGGCAGTAGACTTTGTATTGAATCACACACAGCCTGTCTGTGTCAGCGTTAAACTACAGCTGCTGTTTTCTGTCCTGCCAGCAGCACAAATCCAGCATAAAATCCATTTCACCTATGTCTCCATATCTAAGCTAGCCCAGGCTTGAGGTCCAGCAGTGATTTGGTAGGATGCAAGTTTGGCATTCATAAACATGGATGAATGCATCTTGGGCATCCATTTTGGATGACTGACATCTTTGGTGCCATCCTTGGTTTAAGAGTGCACATGGGAATAAAGTAGAGGGTTGATTTCTGAGAAGCAGAGGAGGAGGGCTGGAAATACAAGCTTTGTCCTTAAAAGGCTCTGGCCCTCATGTACTGTAGCTCATCTTCATCTCTGCTGTGGCCAGCTATCCACTGTGATGAAATCATAAAATAGGTGGTTTTTTTCTGGGAGCCAGGAAAGGATTTTGTGTTAGAGATCCAAATTACATGATTTTATGTTTGTATCTCACATGCTTTCAATTTTAATAATTTTTGGAGGCTATATCAGTGAGCTCTTAAGAAGGCTTTGAGTATTGTCAGACTGTTGGATTAGAGGCAAGTGCAATGGGAAATAATCAGTATGAGCTACTGAGGTAAGATGGGGTGAGTGAGAATGGATTGGGGGAGTTGACTGTGTTAACTGTCATCACCAAGTTGGGGAATTACAAGAAAGCATAAAACCATTTGTGTATTTTTTCAATCATTGTTATTGTTCCACTGGAATAGAAAAGGGACAATGTATTCTTTAGGGCTGTTGTAAAGGGGAATGAAAAAGACTACAGCAGGTATTTTTACAGAGAACAGTGTGGAGATGCCAGGAAACAGCCGGCTGGGACCTGGCTGAGGATTAAGTAGAATTACAGCACCTCAAGGGAGACGGGAGGTAAAGGTTTGGTCATAGTGTTATGCAGAGGGACACTTTCCCAGGAGAGGGAACTGCACCTGGGAACAGCCCTGACAGCTTAGCTGGCTGATACTAGTGCAGCGTACTAATGGGATCACACTTTAATTCCCAAAGAATTTAAATTCCATTGTACTTAATTTTTAGTTGCTATCAATGTCATAATTTGAAGCAGCCTAAACTGGTTATTTTATATTATAGTTCCATATATTTGATTTAGATTATTATTTAAAGTTTAATGTATCTATTTAGTCTCTCACAGTATAAACCAACATTTAAAAAAGGATGCAGTTCAAGGAGAAGCTTGTAGTTCCTAGTCAATGATGGCTCGTATATCTGTTCTTACGGCTATTAAGTACTGCTTCATCCCTCTGACTGATGAAGGCATTTTGGACTTTGCCTTAGACCTATGTTCTCTTTTCCTCTCCAGTGTTTATTTGTTCCTCTAAGCTTTCTACTTTTAATATTTTTTCTTCTGTTTTGTAAGTCAGCTTTTCCCAAATCCTGGATTTGTGGGGATGGGCAGACATGTAAAGCTGGCTGGCTGTGTATCTGGCTTGACAAACCAAAAAGGAAAAACTGCTGAACAGTTCAACTGAGAAATAAAAGAAATGTATGTTTGGGCAGTTCTTTTTCTTTTCCAGTTCAGGGGAAATCTGACATGTAACAATATTGGGTAACCACACTATTCCCTATTGCTTTCCTTATTGCTTATGTAGTGATTTAAAGGAAAACCTCAAAGAATGAAGGAATATGAGAAAAGTATGAAGCAGGATAATTTATTTTTCTCTGTAATGTTATGTCTGTTAAAACATCCACCACATTGGGGCAGCAGTCAGCAAGCATAGGTTGTCTGAGCTCCTGCTCCTGTCTCCAGTGTGGAATATTTGGCATTCTGGAGGAGACCAGCAATTGATTTTGATTGTCTGTGTGGTTTCTTTTGAGGCACACTCATCTTCTGATCTGGATTAAGTAGCAGTTGCTAACTGCTTGGGTTGGTGTGTATGAAGAGGAAAAAAAATAAAGAAATGTGTTACCAGCTGATGCTTCTGTCAGCATCTGTCTCCAGTGTTCCCATACAAGTTGTGAGAAGCATTTTATGGATATGCACGTGGTAAATCAGCCATATCTGCTTATCTGCCAATGGGAACTCTGTGTTTTCAGTTCTCCTACTTCCCCCTCCTTTGGACTGCTAGATGTACAAGAGGTAATTTTCCCACTGTAACCTGTGGATAGAAGAGGGTTTACAGGCATTACGGGCTAGATTCATTTTTACTCCCCCAAGGTTCATTTTGAATGTAAAATCCATCTCTTGGTGACAGCTGTGAGGTTTTGTGCCGTTGACTCTTTAGAGTACATGGTAAGAACCTGGTAGATGGTTAATGCACTGCAGGTTCCAGAGGCTCCCGCCATTGCTTTTGCCCTTCATCAAGTCCCAAACCTCACTGAGAATGGGCCAGTGTATGAGCAAGAGTGCTCATGTATATTATTTAGGATTGGTTTTAAATGGTGTTAGCATTCTGATAGCCTGACTGATAAAGTGTTTGTTTTTTGAGATTAATCAATTACATTGATCTTTTTAGAACCTATTTTAATGAACTAAAGGAAAATTTGTTTCCAAAAATAAAAGAACCAACAACAGAAAATTCGGCTCGTCGCAGTGTAGTAGATGCCTTAATACAAGAATGGCTTCTGTAATATTATTTAAATGACTTAAAATAAATAAGTGCATAAGAAAAGCAAAAGTCTTAAGTGAAGTATTTTGCAACATGTGCTTTCTGGCTTAATCATGCCTATCCAGGCTCTTGAGCAGGCTGCTGGGATTTACATGTGAATTGAGGGAGTTCATTGTGTACCTAATGACTCTTTCAGGTTTGCGTCCTTATATTTTAAAGCAGTTGTTATCCTCTGTAGATCTATAACGTTGATTTAAACTATTGTGTGACAAATCCCATTAAGGTGATGAGTTAGTTATAATCTGTAATAAATCCTTCTGGAAATGTCGTGATTATCCCTGATGTTTTCTCAGCCGATAGATTCTATCATGCAGTGAAAGTAAATCAGTCTGATGAGGGAGGGAAAATGAGTAAGAATCTGAAAGTCACATGTACAGTTAAACACGTTTTGAGTGTCTAAAGAAGGAATACGAGTGTCTTTTGAATGATAACATTCCATCAAGGCTATTAACCAGAGGGAAAGCAACTTACTCTTCTTTTTGCTGCTTTGGAAAGGCAGCACTAGATGTGCTCCTGGCTTTAGTCCCCATGCACATTGTCCTGATGTGGATGGCAGTGTATATCACTGGCCTGACATGGTCACTTACAGTCCAGGCCCCTCATGTTGAGAAGATAGACAACTGAATATCTACATATTAAAAAACCTCCTGATTTTTGTACATACACGTTGTATATGTGGCAAGGAGCCAGTAAAAAATCTGACCTAGGAGAACTGAAGCATCTGGCTACAACATTATTGAGAAAAATGCAGTGCAAACATGGAAGAAATGTAGTAATGTAGATAAATTAATTAATCTCTGCATGTCTTGGTAAGAGGCCCAACTTATTTGTAATAAATCTTGGAGCTTTTTCAAGATAGAAGTTCTTTTGAACTGTCAGCTTGTATGTATGTCTGACAAAACCTATAATTAGATTAGCATACTGAGTAGTTTCTGGCCTTATGATATTGAGAATGCACAGTGGTTTCACCAGACTGAGGATGGAATAATGGTTCCATTGAAGTCAATAAAATATGTATATAAATGTTAGTAGGGTTAGTATTTTATCTGGAAGTATGTAACAGAATTGGCCACTAGTAGCTTGTTCTGTGTATTAAAATTATTTTAAACATTACATTGTTGTTTAAGTGACTTGCAAATCTTGTAATAAGTAAGGATGAGTTATCCATTCCTGTTTTATCTTCCTAAAATAATTACAGGGAGAATTTTTTTTCCAAAAAAAAACGAGTCCAGTGTCTACCTACATTGGCATCGATTATCATCCATCTGTGTGTACTTTATGTGTAGGTAAGATCTATGTAGGTGCATATGTATGTGTATGCTTTTTAAATATGTACAGGTCTTCCTGCTCAATTTTTAACCTTCAGCTCCATAGTTTAGGTTAGCTGTCCCTGAACTATTTGCACAAATATTGTATTGTTACAGGCCTGCCTGCATATCAACCTGCTTTGTTCTGCATGTGTCAAACCCTTCAAAGTTATGTTTTAGTAATGCTGCTTTGAGTGGTCCTCACTGCTTTAAAGTTAGAACTATCAGCAAACTGCAGGTACATTCCAATGTCCAAAGTATTGATTTTTTTCTGCTAAATCATAGAATCCTGGAATGGTTTGGGTTGAAAAGGATCATCTTGTTCCACTCCCTGCCATGGGTGGGTGCACCTTCTACTAGACCAGGTTGCTCAGAGCCTGGTCCAAGATGGCCTTCAACACTTCCAGGGATGGGGCATCCATAAAATAAAATATATATAAAATTAATATAACAGAGTTTGTTTTCCAGTGAGAATAAATCAGACAGAAAAATGTCTCTGCCATGCACAGATTATACAACATTTTAGTCTTGAATTTTCTCTTGCTTTGAGTCTTAAGTGGTGACCTCCAGACTGTCTGATGAGCAATGAAAAGAGCACAGAATAGTCATTGTAGCGTATAATCTGTTTTTTCCTTTGAATTTTATGTATTGGAAACAGGGCTGTGTGTAGAAGGGTGTGGGGTTAATGTGTGTTTTCCAGGATGGCAGTGGGTTAAAGGAGGGAGTGGGAGAGATGAGTGAGGAAAGTCTGAAGAGGTTCATGGATGGTTTAATGTTATTTTTAAAGCTCAGTTGTGAAGGGGAAGTCTGTTGTTTCTGTAATTTGCCAATTAATTGTTTTCATTGTTTGTTTGGAGATTTACCAGCAGTAGGTGGGAAATGCCAAATTATGAAAACATACCCTCTAGAAATAATGTTGTTTCTAGTAGGGCTCTGGCCAAAGCCTTCTACCCAGCTCCTGCTGCACACCCTGACTGAGTGCTCTGGAACTGGGAAATCTTGTAGAAACTTGCATTGTGCAGAGAAGTGTTTCAAAGTCCAGCTGGTTCTAAGATCGAAGCACAGGCTGCTATTTAAACCAGTAAAAGAATATTCTTACTGAATGTCCTCCTGTTCACTGCATTACTCTTAAATATCTTAGAAATAGATCCAAAGCTCCAGAAAATTCCTCTGTAAAGTTCCTTCGGGTTTTTTGAAGACTTTGTCAGAGGATCTTTACTGTCTATTTTTGAAATTTGGTGTCTATTACCACTGGTATTTTTTATTTAATTTTATTATTAGTTTTTCTTTTTGACAAGGTAGCAGTTCTGCGCCTGGGGCTCTCTAGGTGTTTTCATAGCTTGCTTTCTCCAGCATAACTCAGCAGATACCAGCAACTTTTGATACAGCTAGTCCTTTCTTTAAAATTATTAGGTTTGTGTGTATTAGATTGTATTTTGCCAAACAAACCTTCCAGGATTCTGTGCATATTGAAGTGATGCTAAATATTGATAATTTAGGAGGAGCTGTCATTCTGCTGTATTGCTATATTGCAGCTTCTTAAGCAAAAAAAATAATTTCTTAACTGTGGTCACAATATTTAGTCAAGCATTTTTCCTCCTAATTTTAAGAAGCAATATCTTTCATGTACCCTCTCTCCTTCTCTCTCTCAGACTCTCACTTTCTTTCTAAAATAGTATTTAATTTCTAGAACCTTCCATTTGCAATTACTAGGAATCTCCTAGAGAAAGAAATGGCCAAGATTACCAGAGCAGTAGGCAGCACTTTCCCAAGATTATTTATTTTTTCCGAATTTGCTCTGACTATTGTAGCAGTTTCTTAAGTCATCTGACCAAAACTTCCCAGTCCTTTGAGAGGAAGAGGCAAGATACCAGGACAAAAACTGATCTGTCCTTGAAGATGCCTTTTTGGAAGCCTTTAAAACATGGAGCATTACTTTTACTCGTCAGGCTTTCAATTTATCAATTGAAAACTTCCAAATTGACTTCTGAGTGTTTCAAAACCATTCTCCAAACACTTACCAAAATTTCCAAGCATCTTCCAGCCTGCCCCATGGAAGGGCTGGTGTTTCATCATCACTGCTCTCCAGGAGAGGATTTCTGCCGCTCAGTCCTTGTTTGTGTCACTGCTAATTACCAGCAGCCCTCACACCCACTCAAGGCTGACTGGTGTGCTGAGGATGCTTCTTACAGCAGTGAGCTGATGGGAGCACCTCTTTAATGGGAGGTTATTTCCTTTGGTGCCATTATGTTTCATTAGAAGACTTCAGATAATCTGAAATGCAGAAATATGCTCCATTAGGTAAATGGTGAGTTTGTGACCTTTGTGTCTCTTGGCTCTCCAGTGTTATTTATTCCAGCCACGTTAATATGCTTGCAGGGCATAAATGCAATGTTCTGAATTGCATTTGAAAATTTTCATGTTAATAAATTCGGCTTGCATGTGAGGACAAACTTATTCCCAGGTTTAGATGACTAGTGTTATTGTTACGAGTCTTGCCCATAGCAAAATTGTTGTTAATCTTTACAACTTCCAAAATGTTTGGATTCATAAGTGTGAGTTTATGGACTGTCTCTTGATATTTATCTATTCATTTTTAAGGAAGTGCTTCCATTTTTTTTACCATCTGTCCTTAAAACATAACCATACAATGTGAGTTTCAGGCAGCTTGAACACATCCCTATTTTAAGTTAAATAATAAACATGACAGTCTATTTGCTTGTGTTAGTATGGATCTGGTAAGTCAGCAGCCTTTAGCAGCAGCAGGGGGACAGATGGCCCTCCAGGGATGTCTTGTGTTGTGTGAGGTTCTCCAGCTCATGGTTTGAGGCTCATCCTGGGCCTTGGCTGCTGAAGACTCTGCCTTGTTCTACGACTCAGCGACTGGGTGCTGTTCTTGGATCTGATTCAGCTGGGGTGGAACCCCCGGAGAATAAATATTGCTTGGGAGAGCAGAGAGCTCTCAGAGACCTATGAGATGTGACAGCATTCTGCTTAGCTGATAAATTGCAGTGTAGCAGGAAGGATGCTACAATGAGTATTGATTTCTTTTGTGCATAGAACTCATTTTGCTCCAGCTTGTGAATTGCCTTCATGAGCTGCCAATCCATTAAGGATCACTTTGTGTGTCTCTTCCTTTATTATTGCTTCTTTTACTGCTTTCTGCTTTACTGCCTTTAAAATACATTGTCAAGGCAAAAATAAAATAGGTACAGGAGAAACTCTAATAGGAGCAAAGCAATTTGGCTTTTGGTAAATTACTTTATTGCAAAAAATATTTTACTAAGGGACAATCTACAAAGAAAATTTCAAGGAGCTAAGCATATTATATTAAAATTATTTTATAGCAGGGTAACTCACCTAATGATTGTAATTTTGTGTAATGAAATGCACCTTTTATTGTAAGGTTTTATTTTTTTTCTAAGTCTGAAGACCCAAAATACCAGTTTTATGTGGACATAATTTAGTCTTGTCCATTCTGCATGGCCAGTTGGTGCCTCATATTCTGAATATGTGCCAGAAATACCTTCACAGATGCAATGCTTGTTTTTTTTCATGGCCTGGAAGGTAGTTGCTTTTTATTCAGAATAAACAGGGAAGCAGTATGTTCCTTCACATTAATTTTTTGCTATTTCAAGGAGTAAACAGGGAAGCAGTATGTTCCTCTACAAAAATTTTTTTGCTATTTCAAGAAAGTAGGCAAGTTTTGTGACACGAATGCATTAATAGTAAAACCATATTTTTTTGCTCCAAAATGTGGTATTTTCCTTGGTCATGTAATCACATTGATTAGGTTTTGTCATTACAGGAAGGGTTGGAATTAAGACTGTCTAGATAAGGCTATCAAATGTAAGACTAGCAAATTAAGAGGACTAGTGTATTGTGCTCCATTATGGAAGAAAGTGTATTATGTTTGTCATCAAGATAATTTTTTAACTTACAATAACTTCCCACATGCATTTGTTTTGTATTCTTTTTAGACTGTTTTGTTTGGTATTAGGTAAGTCCTGTCCTCCCCTAGGTCTCCTTCTGTTACCAGTGTCTCAATCTCAGTGATGGATATTGCCTCTCTGCGGAGTGATTTGTGATCTACTAGTGGAGAGCTCCACGGAGAAGCTGGACTCTGTATTTTTAGGAAACAGATGTTGCTCTTCAAAGCTGCTTCAAAAAAATAGAACTAACGTGTCCAGTGGCTGTTAAAATTTACTTTAATGTAGTTAGTCACACAAACAGGGTGGCATTCACACTGCAGGATTTTTCTGTTTTTCCATTTTTGTCCCCTGGCTTGGACATTTGTGTGAAGGTCTGATTCATTTGCCTCCTGCAGCTTCTGGCAGGTCCCGAGTTCTCCTGCCAGGAACCTCGGCCTCACTTCCTGCCAGGAGTTCTCTGGTAGGCAGTGACCTCATTAATCGCATCTCCTGGCTCTCAGTGCAGCACTGCTCAGTGATTTCTACCCAAGATTGACTCGGAGTACATTAGGCTAAGTTGTTTTGTGCAAGTGCTTGACCAGACTCCGATACTTCTTCTTTTCCTCCCATCTCTTCTCCCTTACACTTAGGATTTTAGCATTGACTGATCTATATCTTCCCTGTGCCTCTGGTTAGTGACCTGAGGACTAATGTTCTAGTCACTATCTATTTTAAAAGAATAATAGTAATTGAAGCCAATAAACACCATTTGGAAACCTATCTGTTTCTTGGTTTGCTTGGATACAAGTACAGAGGTAAAATGCATGTCTGCTTTCCTTAAAACACATGGTGGCATGGGGTGCACTACAGGCTTTCAGCCCCATCTCAGGAATGGAGAAAGGTTTAATTAGATAAGGATGATCAGTTCCAAGGTGAGATTTTCTGGAATAGACTTAAATCTGCCTTTCCAGTATGTCATACAGATGAATTTGGGATTATTAGTAGACGTACAAGTGAATAAAATTGGTAACCCCTCCTCTCACTGCACATGCCAGATCAGGAAAGTTTTAGTTTGGTAAAGTAGTTCTAGTGCAAATAATTTCCCAACTTCTTTTCCAAGTTCTATTTTGTAGTAAACCACTGTAACTACTGGACCGTGGAAGTAGCTTTAACTACACCTGCATGGATCCTTTGAAAACATAATATATTTTTTTTAAATACATAGAAGAGGGCTTGGATGCTGTTTATAAACTCAGCAGCATATTTTTTGTTCTATATTTACATTGACCTGACTTTACTGTCTGGATTTCAGTTGGTTTTGTTTTTACTTAATAACATACTTTTGTTCCCTCTTTTTTTTCAGATTTTACTAATGGGAAGAGTTTTTGCTTTGGGATTTTTTAGTTTTTGGTGGTTTGGCTTTTTGGTTTTTGTTTTTTGGGTTTTTTGTGGTTTGTTTTGTTTGTTTGTTTGGTTGATTGGTTGGTTTTTTGCAGGGGGATTTGACTTTTATTGGTGTGTACTACTACAGCATTCACTTTTTTTTATTTGTTTAGGGTCAAATCCTTGGCCATGTACATGGAGCATCAAGAGACACAGAAATAAGAGGTTTGTGCCATTTCTGCATCCCATTGAGTGTCAGGTGGGCTGGAGGCACCTGCTCCATGCTCAGGTCCTGTGTCAGCAGACACCTCATAAATCTGTTCTCCTCCCCTCTGGTGGTCACTCAGGCAGTCAGACGGGGAACTGGGATTGGAGTGGGCTGTAATTTGCTTGCAGTCCTCTCGAGACTCCTGTGGAGGATGGTTATGGAGCTGCTTCTCTTTCCCTGTCTGCATCTTCCCTCAGCCTGAACTCTCTGGTGTTTTCCCCTGACGTGTTGGATGTTGTGGGCCAAACCATGGTCACTTTTGTAGCATCATCACTATGAGCTCAGGGCTGTTGAAGTCAGTTTTCACTTCTGTTCTCCTGCTGGTGTGTGTTAAATGTGATAGTTTGTGCTGTGTAAGTGTGTGTTATGTCTTTCGTAACACCTCAGCAATGACTCCTTTGGTATGGCTTTGGGGTACTGGATAATCTCAATATACCTATTGTGAGCCAAATGAAATTAAATCCCTGGTTTTGTGCTACAGTCATGAAACTGCCATGGGTGGATTGGAAGACTGTTTTTTTGGTTTAAAATACGGGATAGCTTGAATTTAATACATGCAGTGCACAACTGTTTTAAATAAAAATTAAGAACTGTAAGCTCAATAAATGAGTACAAAAACTCTACAGTAAGCATAATGTCCCCCCCCCCCCAAAAAAAAAGACTGTGGTGTGAAATTTATGTTGCAAGATGCACAGGAAAATGTAGCAGTCCAGCTTAGTTTTACCAAAGTATTTGGTAATAACAAAAGCAGTAGTTGTGTATTTCTTCACAATGAAAAACAGCTTTCTCAAATAAAAAAGGCAAACTGAACCTTGTGAGGCCTTTCAGTGGGCTCTTACAAGCCATATCCAGAAGTTGATGGAGCAGTGGTGGGCAGAATGGAAAAAAAAGTCTTACTTCAATTGAAAAATTCTTTCATCTTTTGTACTTTTCACTTGTCACACAGACAATCTCCCCATGCCTTTTCTGTTTGTACTGATGTGCTGGGTACTAATGTTTCTTTTTTTGTTTGTGCAGAAGTATTTTTAATATTCAAAACATTAGTATGCTATCAGTTTAGTTCAGGAGTGCTTTGGGTTTTCTCCTAATGCCATCGCTGATTGTTAGATCAGTGCCTCAGTCAAAATCAACATATTTTTGTAAAATACATTATGGTTTGTGATTTAGAGGATTGAACGTGGTAACTCTTCAGACTAGTAGGTTAATTCTTCTGCATTCACAGTGCATTAGTGGAATAGTTTCTCTGTCAGATAATTAATAAAAAAACTCTTTAGAAGTGTTTTTTCCACAAAGTCATTCATCTCCCAGTTTCTACTGTTACCAGCCATAAGGTTACAAGGATTATGCAAAGAGAACAAATTACTAATGAAGTATTTGGTGATATATTTTTTCCTTACAGACATTAAAGCTCCTATAAGTCTGGGATTGGCCACTTCTGTTTTTAATATCCCTTTGCCTAAAGGAAAGTCACTGTTGAAAGATAAAGAGAAAAATAGCTTTAGTACCATGCTTGGATCAAGCAGGTCTGCTTTTGATTCATATTTATTGGAAATCTTTCTGAGTGTTAGCTTGTCCTTACAATTCCTAACAGGCTCTTTTTAAGCTGGGGTAGACTTTGATGACTGAGCGTGCCAGTGAGTTGGACATGCAAAACCACCATGTGTGGTATTTTGGGACACTTGTGAAAAGGTTTAGGAAAAAGATCACCACAGCAGTTTGTTCTGTACGAAACTAAACCCAACACAAAGCGGTGACTTTCCCCAGGCTGAGCTTTATACACACAGCAGATAAGAAACAATGTGGGCTTGAACTCCATACAATTCCCATCGCAAATCAAAAGCAGGAGGTCTAAAGGAATCAGAGAAATCATATAAAATAACCTTTTCAAGGGGAAAAGTACTAATTTCCCTGTAATTTTAATGAAAAGAACATAGCAGATGTTTGCAAGGTGAGGCAGGTAATGTGTGTCATTGTGTGAACCTGGTGCTTGGCCAAGGCACGAGGATGCCCAGCGCCAGAGGAAGGCAAGTACCTGAAGTTGTGTACACTGGGTCCAGCCAGGACAATCTCCTCGGTCCCTGTGCTTGGAGTGTGCCCTGTGATGCAGCCTGGCAGCAGATGGTTGGGACAGGATGTTCTCTGGCACCATACAGCTGTGGCCTGACTATTTTAGGGGATATTGACGCATTTCAGTAAAATTCCTTTAAATTCCCCTTGCGAAGTTTTGATCTGTTAAATCTACTTTTGTAAGGTTCGCTGTTTGAGATGCATCTAGCTAGTTTGAATAAATAAAATCATTAGCACAAAACACACCCATTAACTCAATTTGAATTTTATTTAGTTTGCCTTGAACTCAGGTTTCGTTACTGGTAGTAAGCTGATTGCCTTAATTCAGTTTTATACACCAGTAATTTAAAATACTTTGAAGTAGAAGTTTCCTTTTGCATCATGATACTGAGAAGGTATGTGAGAAATGCATAACTAAGGAAGAACTTGAAAGAATATGAAAACAATAAAAAGGGCAGAGGAATTTTAGGGAAAAGTTATTGTTTAAGTAAGTTTCCGTAACACAGATATAAAATATTTAACTCCTTGAACCATGTTGGTTTGGACTGATTTAGCTGTACGGCAGCTAAGTTAATGGAAATTAATCTCACATTTTTGCAGTAATAGTGAAATACTTGCCCTTTGTTCTGAAGTTCTTCCAAGTTTTTTTAGGGCTACATGGATAATTAAATCCCTTGTACTCATATGTCTGTTTAGTCTGTAAGGTGATTGAAAGTTGGGGATTAAGAAAATATTCAGTGTTACTTGTTCATAATTGCGATAGCCTTATCAACACAAAAAGCACCTATAATACATGTAATGCTGATTCCATGGTAAGATGCTACTGAACTTCTCAGATCTTTTAAGCTTTATTACTCGGCCTTTGAATTAAAATGTGTAGTTGGTCATTAAGGCACGTGGTCAGGTTTTATTCTGGTATCCTGCTGATAGCAGTTTTTAAGGTGACAGATCCACGTGGGGACTGTGTTGTGATAGCCCAGAATGAAAGAATATGCAAATATTTGAAGAGACCCCTGGGGCTTTTGGCCACGTGAGGCTGTTTTGTGCTTCAGTGAGGATGTTGGCTTTGATTTCTGTGGCTTAGTGATTTAACCTGGATGCAGGAGATCTGAATGCACCTCATGAATTTATCCTTGACCTTGAACAGGGAAGTAAAAAAAATTTAGATATAAACACAATTAGTAACTATCAAACCCCCACATTACTTGCAGCTTCAGTTATCTGCTGTGCAAAAAACAAACAAACAAAACCAAAACAAACAAAAAAGGAAACATTTTTATGTATTTATTTTACATATTTTTGTTTTGATATATGCATCCTTGGGAAAGTAAACTGTCTGTGGCACATTGTTTAGTGGAACAGGACCACAATTTTTATCTGTTGACTTAAGGAGCTCCTCCCATCCTGTCTGCTGAATATACTAAATATAACAGTGCAGCAATAACATTTGCATAGTTGAGTTATGCATATTAAAGAAATATTAGATATACTGTAAAATAATTGAAAAAGAAACTAAAAGTTATGTAGCTATTTTTGGTCAACCAGAAGACAGCCTTAATCTGAAGTATGACTTCTGTTAGTTTTCACATTCTGAATATCTATCACAAAAAAATCTTTGTGATTGCACATAAATATATATTGATAAACATCAAGCCTTTTTTTCCCTCTCTAATAATTTTTATTTCAAAGCGTTGAAAAATGATTTACAAATTAAGAATAAATGGGCTAAATTTATCTTAAAAAACAGGACTAAGCATCTGAAAATGTTCCTTTTTGAGTGGAAATGAGCTGTGATATAGACAGCTGTCATTGCTTATGCTATAAATTTATTTTCCTAGTGTTGTGGCACTAAATTTACTGTGGAGAATATACTGTCATGGAGGAGTCTCTTCTGGGCAGCCTGAGTAGAGGCTTCCATTTCTGCAACCTTTTCCATATTCCTTCCACCTCCTGGCCCCCCTTTTTATGGTGGCCAGGTTGCTCACTCCAGGCAAGAGGTGCCATTCATCGTACTCTGCAAATTCTTTATCCCTGTGTGCCACTCACCTGCTCTTCTCCCTCAGGCTCTCCCTCACTGCAGAGCTACTGGGCAGCAGGGCTTCCTTCCCTTGCCCATCCTGCTGTTCCAAAGTGTCCCCTCACCTTTCCCATGGAGGTGGGACCAAGGGGTGGGTTGGCCCTGGGTGTCCAGGGAGCCACTGTAAAAACAGATCTCCCGGGGATAAGGTTCACAAGTCATGGTGAATCTGTTGGGTTTCTGTGAAGTTGTAGAGCTGATGAAAATTCATATATCATACTGGACAAATGTACGTATGTCAGTATCACTTTTTTGTCATGGACCTTGGAGAAGTTTGAAATGTTACTTTTTCCCCTTTTTAGGAATGATTTTTTTAAAACATAGGTTTGATGAGCCTGTTGGGGTGGGAATTATGTGTTTTGATGTTTTCAAAATATTAATGTGTTGCAAAACAGCTGCTACAATTCTTCATAGTGAGCTATTCTTTCTTCCCAAGGTGTATTTCCTTTAGTACTAGATAACCCACTTCCAATTGGACAAACTCATTTTCCGCTCATATATCCAGACCTGTAGCTCCTTTGCATGTAATCTATTGGATGTATCTCATGTATAACTCAGAGAGATGTGGGAGTTGTCTGATGGCATCGATGTTTCTCCAGAGAGAGACAAAGGAGGACAGGGCTAGACAGTCTTGGGAGATAGAAAGGTGCTTTGCAATGTTTTGTTAAATTATTTTAAAATCAAATGCTTTAGTTCTTTTTGTAGGCATTTCAGATCAATGGCAAGGAGATAAAATATTATGGTTTAGGTTATCTGACAGATCTTAAGAGTGTTCATTATCTGCCAGAAGAATCAACTGATCAAGAAGTCATCAATAGCTTTGCTATACCTCCTAAGGGAGAATCTGGATTTGAATCAATTATCCCATAGGTACATTGCCTTGAGAGTTTTAGTTTGTATTTAGCCAAATCTTCTAATCTTTCTTCTCAGGCTGTAGCTTTCAGTGAAGTGATTGTATTGGTAGAAGAATACAAAATTTACTTACCACAGGTGGTTGTAGACCCTTGTTCAAGCAGCCCATTTACTGAACTTACTGAAGAACAAAATCCTTGATAGAATTTTTACAGGGTTTACAGGGTTTACGGCATCCTATTAATAATGAACAGCCTCCCCAACACGTATTTAAGTTCTAATGAAACAACCTAAAAAGTATTAGTTAATAAATTATAGAGCTGTGTTTTCACAGTTTTAATCTGTTTGCCTTTGGTTTTAGATAAACACTCCCTGCTGGTTTGGGGTTGTCCTGTTCTGCTTGAGATAATCATCAAAAAATGGCTAATTCAATACAATGATCAATTCAGTTTCAGATTAGTGTAGCATTCAGCAATAAAAATAAATATCCCAAAACTGTACATACCCAAAGTAGTGTTTAATTCTAATACAAATTACACTGGGTGTTTTACAAATTTGCATGGCTTGTTTGCAGTCTTGCGGTCAAACTGAGATAATGAGATCTAAACACCAGGATTTAGGCTTAGGCACAAATAACGCAGTGTCTCCAAAGGCTTTAGGCTGCCTTACTTTAACATATGCAGCTCTTAAATTTTGCGACTTCAGTCCCCGATAAACAGGATTTTTAAAGTATGAAAAGAGCTTATCATGAAAGAAAGAACGCTCGGTTTATTGTTCCAGGTAAAGTCTTTTGGAGGTGATTACTCTCTCATGAAAACATTGTGTTCAGTACTCTTGTGGCACAGGCATCTGTCACTCAAACAGATGTCACCCCATAAACCTGAAAATAAAACTTTTTTCTGTTCTCTGTGGATCAGTGAAGCCTTCAGGTTGGTATACTTGGTGACATTTGTTTAAGTGACAGATGTTCACGTCTAGTAGCCCTCAATGGGGAGGTGACCTTGTTGTCTTAGTGGGAGTTCTGTGTCAAGTATTGCAATTATTTGTATGCAGAGAATATGTGCCTTTATGAAGGATGAAATTCCTAAGGATGTTTTTAAACTCCAGGCTGCTGTGTGTGTGATGGAGAGGCTTGTTTCCTCCAGCAGGGTTTCAGCGTTTGGTTCTAAACCTGCCCTAAACAGAACAAGATTAACTCAATGAACTCTGTAGATGTAAAAAACCACAGAACACCAGAGAATGAGTGGTATAAGAGGCTCAGCTTTTTGCGCTTGTTCCTTTCTCCTGGATGGTCTAAATGTTATGATCAGTCCAGTGCAAAGGGTTCATTTGCTGAGGAACGTCAATAGCTGCATGTACAGAGACTGCAGGCAGAAGGCTTTTGGTCTGAAGAAATGAAATCTCCAAATATTTCTGGTCAGTTTTAACTCCTACTGCCCAGTGCTGTCCTTGCCAGGCAGATGTTCAAGCATTGTTTGCACAGAACATTGTCTAGTGAAGGTGATGGGAGTTTTTTCAGCACGCTGGATTCTGCTTGAACTAGCTTTTGGATGAGTGCATTTACTCAGGGAAAAATAAAAGTTCAGATAGTTCTGTCTCCATTGCTGTCATCTTTGGTAATCATATCAATTTCTGTGCATACATTCTGAATTTTGTTTTCTATTTGTCATTAAGATATGCTGAGTCTCCAAAATTTCCTCTTTGGACAGGCAGTCTCTACCTAACCCTTCCTCTTGGGGCATGACTCATCCTCATTCAATTTCCCCAAGTGATTTATTTCTGCCTCCCCTCAGCCCCTCTATTTTCTAGCTGTTCTTAAACCTGTACCCAAAAAGTTTTTTGACAAGCAGTCCTAGAAAATACCTGCCTATGGTCTCAAAACTGCCACCTCAGGCTTCCAACTTGACTTCATACTTGCTAATTTTTTGTAGTGGAAGAAACTAAACATTCATTTCCTTCTCTATGTCATTTCATAATATGCAAATCCTAAAGAAGACGCCCACATATATTCGGGATTACTGAGATGGGTTTTTAAATGAAAATTCAGAGACAGTGCCTTGAACACCTTGATCTTTATATATGAACTTTTGCAGCTGTTATTCCCAAGAGTCTCTGTGAAGTAGTACAAAAGTCTAAACCTTCTGGTTTACATTTGGTTTGTTGGTTTTTATTTTAGAAGAGAGTTCTTAGTTTCATCATGAGTTTTGCAGATGAATTGGAAGTGCAGTACTGGGGTCATTATACCGCTGCCATGTTCCTTGTGTACAGCATGGATCTTTGGCTCTTCCTTCCAGGGATTACATTGCATTAAGGAGAATCCTGGGTTTGGTGATAGGCTGGGTGAATGACTGCAGCAAGAATTCAGTGACTGTGGGATCGGTGCCTAAGCATAAAAGCAAACAGAAATTTTAATTAAAAAAGAAGGTCAACAAACATTTCTGTAGGAATATGCTTGTATTTACTACATGAATATGCACAAAAATGTGGTAGTCATGACTGCCATAAGAAGATTACACTTCCAAGAGGTAAAAAATGAAAATCAATGTTTAAGCATCTGTGTTTGGGTCCTCAAATAAGCAGTGGCGCTTTTTTTGTTTGTTTGGTTGGTGTTTTGCATATTTATTTGTGGGGCTTTTTTTCTGTGCTTTTTGTTTTTATGCTGTTGGACTTAATATTTCTGTGCTTTAATTTCTTGTCAGCAAACTGGGATTAACAGAACACCTCTGAGGAATGAAGTGAAGGTTAGTGTATTAGCATTAAGCACTATAGAAAAGCTATTGAGAAAATTAATATCACACTGTTCAATTCTCAATTTGCATTGTGTGCAGTTCCAGGTTTGGTTTGCTTCCTTTTTTGCTGCATCTCACTTGAAGTCCGGGTTACAAGTGTCAGACTCTTTGCCCATAAAGATTTTGCCTGCAAAAAGTTTTGTTGACTTAACAAGTGAGTTTTCTTTAGTGAAATTTTAGCCAGTTTTTTTTTATATACAAACAGTTTATAGGCCCCAGCATTGTGGTGTTACATTAATCATGTGGGAGTTGACTGCAGAGTTCAGCTTAGCTCTTGTCTATGTATTTTTCACACTGACTCTTCTACCATTTAGCTTCTAAAAATTAATTCAGTATATTAAGTTCTCTTAATGTCTGTTTTCATTACATTCTTGTTCGTAGATTACACTGAGGAGCCTCCTAAACAGACAAACAAACCCCCAAACATCCTTTTTTGGTAACAAGACTGTTGTTTCAGAAAAATTTACTTGCTTGGGGATGCAAAGTTTCATTTGGCACTCTTAAGGAATTTGCCCCACTCCCCAAGGGTAAACCATTAAGAACAATTAAACAAACTAAAAGTAAACCCAAGTATCTGTATATTTATTAAGAATGCTTATGAAGTTTTGCCATATAAGATTCCTTACAGTTTTCTAAAATTTAATTGAAAGTGAGTGAATCTTCTATTGTGAGAACCAAAATTATTAAAACTAGTCTGAAAATAGATTGCTGGCACAAGAGATTTTGAAGATACAGATTTGTGATAGCTCCAGTATTTTCTTAAGGTATGTTTTCAGTGCAATATGTGACAAAAATGAACCATATGGTGTAAACTCATCACTATTTTTAAAGACTTTTTAGTCCATACTTATTTTGATGGATCCGTTTAGTTAAGAGACTGCATTTGTCAAGCATAATATCTTAATGAATTTTCTTCATTACAGGAAAAGTATTTGAGTTAGTGATCTGCAAGTTTTTATATTAGCAGGGAAATTGGTAATTTTTTCACATTCTTGCATATTTTAAGTTACTGCAGGGACCTGATCTGTGTAAAGTCTGTGTATACATTTCAACCCAAGGTTCTTTCTCAGGGGAGGATTTTTATCATTCAGCTGGGTATATTCTTATTGCGTGAGTCATCAGCCAGGTGCTGAGTTTTTTGACTGTTGTAAGTGTATCCTGTTATTTGATTTCTAGTAAGAGGGAGAAAGGCAACCTCTCTCCTTCTGCACAGCTTCACAGAGAAAGCAAACCTTATTGACAAGTACTGAAAATCTTTGATACGGTTCTGCTGCTCAAGTTTCTTTACTTTTCTAGACAGCCTGACCTCCTTATTTTCCATCTCTTGCTTCTTTTCCTTTACAGAAGTACAATATCTGCATTTTCAGAGCATTCTTTACCCTAATTTCCAATCTGTGCATTTACTGTTTCCTGTCTTAATTTGATATAATGCTGCCTCTAACATTGCTCTGTTAGAAACATCTCTTTAGCAACTAAGGGAAGACTAGCATTACAAGGCATCATAAAGCGTTCATACAAATAGCCCATTTGGACTCGATCCTGTTCCTTGTTTGGTTATCCTTTGGTGTTTGGTTGTGTATCTGCACTTTTTCTGGATTTGACACATTTGAGTATGGGGATCCTTCTTGATACTAATATGCCAGGTATTTGAAAGCTGCTTTTTATGACAGATGACTGTGCAGAGCCCAAAGAATTTTCAGGGCTTCTGTGGATGTTAAATATCAAGATGCAAATGCTGATAGGAATGATGATAAGACAGCTCACAGAAAGAAGATTGCATGCAGTGTGTTGTCTAGAGGTTTGATTCTGGTAGGTTTTTTAATGATCTGTATATGACTGAACATCTGCATATTTTAGTTTCTTGTACTTCACATACGGAATTCTGGTTTAGCTATAGGCTTTTTTACATGTAGGAATAAAAGTAGAAAGTACAGTGTAGATAATCCACCAAAAAGACATGTATGTTTCCCTGAATATTTTTTATCTGTCCATGATCTGCAAAGGCTAAATCCCTAAGCTGTGTGTGTCAGCCCCTGGCCAGAGCTATGTGGCCCTGTGAGAAGGGGAAGGATATTATTGTTGGCATTTAAATACAAAACATTCAAAGTAACCATCCTCAGCAATAGTGTGACCAGCAGAACCAGGGCAGTGATTGTCCCCTGGTACTTGGCGCTTCCGAGGCTGCATCCCAAGTCCCGTGTTCAGGTCTGGGCTCCTCACTGGGAGAAAGACATTGAGGTGCTGGAGTGTGTCCAGGGAAGGGAACAGAGCTGGGGAAGGGTCTGGAACACCAGGAGTGGCTGGGGGAGCTGGAGGGGCTCAGTTCCAAGGGGAACTTCTCACTTCCTATAACTCCTTGAGAGGAGGGTGGAGCCAGGTGGGTGCCAGTCTCTTCTCCCAGGCAAAAAGTGACAGGATGAAAGGAAATAGTCTCAGGTTGTGCCTGGAGAGGTTTGAAATTAGGAAAAACTTCTTCTCCAAGAGGATTGTCAAGCAGTGGAACAGGCTGCCCAGGGAAATGGTGGCGCCACCATCCCTGGAAGGCTTTAAAAGACGCAAAGCTGTGGCGCCTGGGGACATGGGTTAGTGGTGGACTTGGCCAAGTTAGGTTCCTGATTGGACTCGATGATCTTAGAGGTCTTTTCCAGCTTAAATAACTCTGATATTTTCTGAAAATGGTTCTCTTTTCCATCAAATATTTTTATTTGGATTATTTTCAAATGGTACTTAACGCATCCCCGTCCCTCAGGCTGGTGGCTAGCTCGCCCGGAGACAGCCGAGACCGACGTTATGACCGAACCGCTGCCCGGTACGGCGGGAAGCCGGGGTGTCGCCTGGTGGGAAG
>VZTG01006291.1:668677-739492 GCA_013397845.1 Melanocharis versteri
AGAGGCAGGAGGCAGCTCTTCGGGGTGAAATCAGGAATGGGTTTATTGTAGTCGACAGGTCGAAGGGAAGCAAACCAAGGCAGGGAAGGACGAGCGCAGGGGTTGAAGAGCCTGGTGCAATTACGCTCAAGCACCCAGGCGCAGCGAGACGCAGCTCCTGGGCGCCTGAGAGCTTAAGGCAAAAGACCCGAGGCACAGTAAACAGCCTATTATATACTACAAAAGAATAGGTGGGGTTGCGGAGTACTGACCGGTTAAAATCGAGTAGGGGGGTGTAACTCAGTAAATGGACCTATAACAGGTAACCTGGGAGGGGAGAACTGTTAACGGACAGGTAACCAGGATGGGAACAACCACATAGGGAAAAGGTTTAGAGGGGGGTTTCCTCTAAGTCCCAGTGGACTCTTCTGGGCTCTTCAGGTCCCGGCTTTGGGCCAGCAGTCCAATAAGAGGCCACCGCAACAGGTACTTAAAATCTTTTGGGAAGATGCCATTTGTTCACTCTTGTAATTTTTAATTTCTTCCCATTTTCTCTTAACACAGCATGACTTTTCTAATCTGACTCCCCTCCCCCAGCTATGACCAGCTGTGACAAATTATTTTTCATCAGCCCTGTGTGGCTTTTGGCAGACCTTTTCTGCAGTCAGTGTATCCAAGGGGATTGCTGCTACATCTGTCATGGGATTGCACAGCTCATAGTATACATGAGTGCTTATCTCTCAAGGCGTTATTTTTTCCCTTTGAATGCCAATACAGATCTTTGTGATGATTTTAAGATGTGTTTGGGCCTTTAACAGCATCATAAGCCATGCCAAGGTGACTGTTCTACCACTCAACCTGACAAAACAGACTGCAAATATTTCCCAAGTTACTGCTTCAAGCTGCTTCCAGAACAGTGTCTCCTGTCAGGTGCTGTGCTGCAGCAATGCTGTTGGTGTGGGATGATTACAAATATGCTAGCATAATATAGTATGAATTGGTTTATAATGTGTAATATGGAAATTCAGGGTACAAAAATGTACCCCTAATCCTACTCTGTAGTGTGCTGCCTTCAGGATGAAGAATGATGCAAGGGCTCAAAAAGGGATACACCCTAAACATCCCACCTTTCCTGTATGCATCCTGTCCTTCTGCTCATTGTGCTCACTTAGTCATGGGGGACCTCCTCAAGCTTCTCCCCCAGAAAAGATCTTGCCTTGCCATTTTTACTATGAGTTACTCACATCCCTTTTTCTGATGCTTTAGGAACAGTTCTAGTTTGACAGCCTTTTTGGGGTAACCTACTAGTAGTGTCTAGCAAGTGCTGGATGTTGTGGATTAGATGGAACGTTTACACCCCACCCTCAGAGTTTTGCCAAGTGATGTCAGAGCACCATGCGTTTCTGCCACACGGTCGGGTGCCAGCACATCTCTTAAGGGGATTGTGGACAATGTGTATGGAAAGGGGACGTGGAGCTTTAGGGAGACAGCCCCGACTGAGTGCATGTAGCAAAAACCTCTTAACTGTCATCCTCTGTACACAGGCTCAAATTATCCTGCTTTGCTGCTAAATCTCGTTTGGTTAAAAACCTCAATGCAGGAATGGTGAAAGTATATTATGATAATTATTAACCACGAGTCCTCTGTCCACCTTGCTTCCTCATCTGGAAGAAATTATCCCCTGCTTAAGTTCAAGTGTGTTAATTGCTCTGCAGCATAACAAGCTCTTAATCTTCAGGCTTCTAAAGAAGTGTCCTCTTGTGCCTTCAGATTTTCATCATCTCTAGGCTCCTTTGTCTGCTTTGCATTGCTTAAAAAAAATAATTTAAACTCTTGCCAATCTATCATATTAAAGCTCCAAAAAAAATTCATTATAGGCTTTTTGTAGGTGACTTGTGAAATAAATATTTACTGAGGGCAGTTCTATTTTAGTGCACTGCGGGTTCTACTTTGAAATTTAGTCTTTGGGTATAGGAATATTGCAGTTCTTTCCACAAATAACTTTAATGAGCTACCAACATTTCCTCGCTAAAATACATTTTCTGACCTGTCCAGCTCTCGCTTGTTTTGCAGCCTGTGCACATATATTTCTATATTATTTAATATTTATATAGGTAATCTTTTAAAATTCAAGTTGCCTACTGCAGGCTGTCATGCCAGATAGCACTTATGAGTATTCAAAAAAAATTATTATGCTCCAGTAGTCATTGGGATGTGTTCTTAATCTGCTAGATTAGGAGAACAGCTTGTGACCATTGACTTTATGTAGCCCTCAGGCCTAACCATCTAACACAGCTGGCATGCCCAGGGGTGGGTCAGGTGTGAAATGCTGTAGTGTAAAAGCTGGTGTTAGTGTCTTCCTCCAAGTGCTGCACTGTGCCTTGGCAGTGTTTTCTTGGGACATCATCAGGAATTCAGCTTGTCCCGTGTGTTAACTCGCTTTTGGTGCTGAAGCTGGAATTCAACACCAGTTTAGTTTAGCAACATGGCATCAAATTATCTGTGCATTTGCTGCTTGTTTTGTCAAGTATGTTAGTGTTCTTAATAAATAAGTGCATCATGTTTTAATGTGCCTTTTTTTCAGCCGTAAATACAGAAATTAAATTTAAAGATAATATTTCTGTAAACAGACATAATTCGGGAAACTCATGGGCAATTAAATGTTCCAAGCCTATTGTTTGTAAGACACTGAGCCCAATTTCTTGTGGTGCATTGAATTAGAGATGTCTAGTAGTGTTTATGCCTGGGAAGAGCTCAGTCTGCTGGGACATGCTTAGCCAGCCTACTGACGTGTTTCTAGACAGGACTGTGAACACTGCAGTGTGTTTTACTGCTGCCTGTGAGGGCCACGCTAGGGCAAGGCAGGCTCTTAGTCTACATCTCTCACATCCCTGGGTTTGACTCTACTGGAACCTGTCTTACGATTTTTTTAACGATTCAGTAGTTAAATAACAAAATATATCATTTGTGATGGGGAGGGATTAAAGGAGTTAATGGCTGTGTTTGCTTTCAGAGGCATGTGTGCCTTCCATCGAAATAAATTAGTCTCTCAGGCTTCTGAGGAGAGTATTAGACCTAACATCTTAATATATTCTAAAGCTGTGTGTCTGAGAGAAGTGAATTAAAGGATTTAAAATTTCTAATTACTTGAGATGTAATTAATTTCCTCCTTTTTCTTAAATAAAGTTAGATGGGAAAGTGTGGTTTAAAAAGGCAGAGAGGATGTGAAGAGGAATAACTGTTATCCTGTGAGAACTGCTGCAAAGCACCAAATTAATTTTATTTTGTGCATGACAGATAGTCATAGCAGGACTTTACAGATACCAAGTCGGTGCTTCATTTCTGTTTGAGAAACATCTTTTCCTTTTGCTGTGGTGAGACTTGTAACATCCTGAGGACAGGCACCTTGGCCTTGCACAGAATACCTTGAAAGCTCTGTCCCAGGTGCAAGCCAGCTGCTACCTGAGCCCCCTGTGCCTGCAGGAGGTGAAACTCTGCAGCAGAAATAACTCCTGACAGTGCAACTAACACCAGAAAGAATTATTCTGAGTCGCCCTCTGTGTAAGGTTATAGCTCATGACATCTGAGTGGGGCTTTGTGGCAGCCCTCAAGATTTATCAGCACTACCTGATCTCCCTTTTATATCCTGCAGTAAATTTAAGGAATTCACAGCTTCTGACTTCTGTCTGCATTGCTGGCATCAAATGTCAGTTTTACTGAATTTCTCAGAGAATATATTTAACTACACACAGTTCGGTGAGGAATCCACCCAACAATCACCTCCGCTTTGACCAATTAAGAGCGCTCTAAAACTAATGAATATAAATTTTGTAAGAAGAGATGCCGCATTGTCTGTAGATATTCTCAGAGCACTGTGAGTATTATCTCTGGATTGCACAGTAGTTCAGTGCTGAGTAAGGGCTGGAAACCCTTAGTTGCTGCACTCTGCTGCCGCAGTAGTAATTGAAGATCTGTCTGCTAGAATGTGTCTTCCACATCTCAGTGCTTTGTTTTTGGAAAAAGGAAAGTGAATGAAACTTGGTTATAGAGACTGGGCAAATTTTACAGCTGCAGCTTGACATAAAAACAAAGCCTAGTTATAAAGTCTTTTACGTTGGAACATTAAACGAGTGTGTTCAAATTAAGGTGAATTTCTCACTTACACGTTTTTGTGCCAAGAGCATTAACTGTGCCCAGGCTGCCAGAAAGTGGAGGTTAGCAGAATCAGATTTGCAGCACAGCCTTTCCTATCATCCAGAAGTACAAAAGCCTCTTTCTTCTTATGGCTCTGGATGCTCAGGAAAATCCCCACTGATCACAGATGAGGTTCTCTCACAAACCCGGGTCCTTTTCATCAGCGTCCTTGTATGAGTAGCCACATCTGTTGGGTGAGATCGTGGCTTTCAACTCTAAGACAAATAAACCCTGACTATTGACAGCACTTTCCTGGCCAGTGATACCTGCAATGACCTCAGACCTCTGTGTGTCGGGCTCAGACTTTCAGCACGGGAGTGTTCTGCTGGAGGGTGCTTGTGCAGAACCACCCCTTCCCAGCCTTTGCTCAGACACAGCAGTGAGGCAGAATTGCAATCAGTCATTCTTCAGTCAGTTCTTCAGCGGTATGCTGCTTTATTGCAGTTAAGGGCCAAGAAGCTTATTGAATTCTTCCTTGCCATTTTTGTGTTCTCTTTAGTGTTCTTTAACAAATAAGAGTTTTTCCCCTCTACCTCGCCACCTTTACGTATATCTTGTACGAGGCATCTTCAGAGAATTAGCTGCTGATACCAATGAGCATGTGAGAGATGCACATGAAATGTGGTTTTTTGGGTGTCTTTTGGTTTAGTTTTTTCTGTGGCTTTCATTTGTTTTTAAATCTCATGGGATGGCAAAAAGCTCATCTTAACACCAGGGTAAAGTCCTTGTAAAGTTTCAACTGCCATCCTAAACTACAAAATAATTAAATTTATCCACTGAAAGAAATCTAATACATTTCTGTTTTGAAGTGGACGAAGTAACTTACTTTCACTTTGTTTGCAAAAGTGGTTTTACACTGCTCTCAGAATCTTTTCTGCTGTGGCTTTCCCTAAGATTTCCTCTGTCCAAAGCATTAGCAGGAAAAAATGCATTTGGGGGAAAAAAAACGGAAAACGTTGGGGAATTTAAATAGTAGTTTACAACAGAAACTAAATAACAGTTTGCAACCACCTTTTATCCTATTAGCTGTTTGTTGGTTTTCAGTTGGCTCACCTGTTATTCAGCTGGATTCACATATACAGAGCCTATAGATCAGAAATGACAGGATGCTTCTTGCTCCAGACTCATTCTTTGGGAAACAATTTATCCAAAAGAAAGTGTTCTGCTGTATTGAAATGGAGATTTCCAACTGGCGTTCTGTACTATAATATCTGTTTTCTCCCCAGTCTGTTCAGCTCTCATTTCTTGCTAAAGACTTTTCTCCTTTCAAAAATTCTTTTTCTTACTTGTGTTTATGCTGCTGTCCACAGCTACTGGGAAAACAGCTATTTGGAAACTTGCAAGTCACTGGAATAAAGCAAGGTTGATCTCCAGTGTTTTTCAGTAGCTCATTGTCAGTGACAGTGTTTATAACCTGCTCCCTGTGAAAGAGCTAAAGCTTTAAAGAAGTGAGGATGAAAGTAAAACATACCAAGCTAATAAATGTTGCATAAGGGTGGGGTTTTTTTCCCTCTTTGCAATGCTACATCTGCAGTCTCAGCTTACTCCAGCAAAATGGCAAAAAGGAAAATGTCCCTTTAACAACCTTCCTGCCACCACAGATCTGTATTTGGAAGCATTTCTTTACACAGTATGAAGTGGTAAAATAATTGTCAGAGCTGTTTAGGTCAATATGTCCTCTGCTGGGATGAATAATGATTCCTCCTGAGAAGAATTGTGCTAGCAGGCTGAGAACCTAGCCAGAAGATCCTGGTGCTTCTGGTCATAGAAAGTATTAACTTATATTTTGGAATAAAGAGTCATTTGGTCTAAAAGAGCTGGAATTGGGTAGGTTTTTTCTGTAGCCTGGTGCTGCACTGCTGTGCTCCACAAAGCATCAATTTCACAGTGTGGCCGGGAGCTGTGGCAGTGGTTTGCCTCTTATAGAGGAGAATGGAGGCATCAAAATTAAATCCCAGGGTAAAGGTGGTCAGCAGCAGGAACAGCACCACAGACACTGGTTTTGTGCTGCATTCTCCTCTGTTTGTCAGTCACCTGAGGGGAGTCTGGCATCTCCAATGTCACAGATATAGGCAGAGTGAGGCTCTCAGAGCAGGATCTCAATGAGCCAGAGGAGTGCATGACTGATTCCTTATGAAGCACAGATATCTGGAGCTTTAGGGTCAGGTCCCCTCCAGGAAAAAGAGCAAAGATGATCCAAAGCCTCTCATGTCCTGCTGCATCATGTGAGCCGAGACAGCTGGGGTTTGTGACACCTGAGACATGACTGTGTACCAAAATACCTCCTGGCATGAGTCTTCTTGGTGAGAAGGGCAGAGGGGAGTCGAATTTGATACTTCTTAAATAGTTTTGGGATAATAGAGAAAAGAAATTGTGCAATGCTACTGGAACTAAATAATGGTTGAATAATTGTGTCTGGAGAGCAAACCTGAGGCATCTGGGAAGCATTATTGATGGAAGCTGGGTTGGAGTTTTTAACACTTGCAGGTGGTTGGTTGTGCTTCCCGTTTGATCTCCTTTGTGCAGAGTCAGCATTATTTTCTCAGAACAACAGAAACTAAAGCTAAATGACACATTGTAGAAAAAAAACCTAGTTACTGCCAAATTAGCCCTGGAGAGCCAAATAATCAACATATTTGTAACCTGGGCCATTGCAAAAGCCCAGGTGCAGGCATTGATACCTGTCACTATGTCTCTCTGTCATGTTGGCCTTCCCTGTCTATGTAGATATATGTATTAAATGTCTCACAGCCTGTGTATAGTTTTTACTAGCTAGCTATAAGTTAATAAAACTCCTCCACACGAAACAGTTATTTTATTAAATAGCTGAACACTTGGTGTATGGTGGACTAATTAAGATGAAGAATTAGGAACCTCACTAGTGAGAAAGGTAAAATTGCTTTGTCCTTTGTGATTCAGAAATAGCAGTGAAATCAGAAAATCCCAGTTCAGGGCTGTCATGTGATTTGCCTGGATGGAGGGGCAGATGTGAGTGAAATTAAGGAGAACTGTGTAACAGGGCTGAAAAGGGGAGATTCCACAAAGACTGCAGAGCCTACCATGGCAGGAAGCAGATGAATGCTATAAAGGACTCAAGAAATGTTGAGAAAAACTCCAGGGCAGTGCAGACATGCTGTAAGCCCTTGAATCTGTTATTTCTCAGGGAACTATTCCAAGTGGTCCAGTGCAGCCAAAGAGAGGTTGCTAACCGTGCACTTGACCTTGCAAACCCAAGAGTGAGCCAATTGCTAAGTGCCTGAAATAACCAAAAGGGAAGGAGGCTTGATGGAGGGGTGGCTCCTCCAAGAGTCAGTGTACATCATGTCCTGAAGTGAAGGTGTTGATGATCCATGCTGATGCTGCACTTAGAGGTAACTTCAGCTCACTCAACATTGAGCCTGTGTGAATGAGGTGTGATGAGCTGGTTTCAGGTGCCACTGGAGGGCCATTTTAATTTTTATCCTTTAAAAACTGTGCAAATCCTGAATTCTGGTACGCTTCAAGTAAAGCCTCAGATGTCAGAATCTGCGCTGCAGATTTTGCATAGTCAGACACTCCATAAATTCAGTTCCTGGAGGGTGTGTTTACAGTACATTATGGAAGGAGTTAGAATATAATCAATACCCATGCAAAACAAAGTTCTGTATTCTGAATGTTTTTGGTAGTTTTACTTTATTTTGGAAAGACACTGGCTGTGGCTGAATATATAAAATTACTGAATTGCACTGGCAGTCTTCTGATGAATTATTAGTGTGAAATGAAAAATTTACCACTGGTGTCATTTGGTGTAATAGTGTATTTTATTGGTAACATTATCAACATTCTGAGAGTTGCTTGAAGACCTTTATCCAAAGTTTTTATCCTCTGTAGAAAAAGGGCAGTTTAATTCCTTTGTGCCCTGTGAAGTAGGGACATCTGCAACTTATAGCTCTGGTACATAATTGCATGTTTTGAGTAGCGCACTGAATGCGAGTAGAAATACAAACTATGTGTAGTGATAAATATATCATCCAAGTTCTGCAAAATAAGTGGACTTTTGTCATTGCCTTCTTAACTGCAAATAGCATAATTGAACTCATTCTTCTGTTTAAGTTTTTCAGTTCTCTGTGTAGCTTGAAGTGAAACTTGAGGGCAGAAAAAACCCCAGCATCAGGGTAATTGCATAAATTATTCAGACCTAACTTTTTTTACATCTGGTTCAGTCAAGTGCAACAGAGATTACCAAATTTATTGATCATATGTTAAAATTAAGGCTTACCCAAATTCAGCATACTAAGTACTTAGTTCCTTCTGTTGAAATGCTGAACACTTCATGATGTGGTAGGCAACTTTCACCACTAAGGCAAGAGTAAGTCTTTCCTTGTTGGGAGTTTCCTGTCTACAAGGATGAGCTGGTCTGGATAGCGCTTGCTTTGAGCTCAGCTGTCCATGGCTGTGCTCTGTGATTGCATCCCATGGAATGAATCTCTGTCTTTACTGAGGTCAGCTGTCACAAGCACCAAAACTCACAGTCAAACAGGATGTGTGACTTGCTCTTGTGTGTCCTGCAAAGGTTAAATACAGTAATTTTTATTTATATTAAAACATAGAGAGAGAGGGAAAGAGAAAGGGACACTGGATATTAATAAAATATGTGAATTCTGCAAAGAAAGCATTACTTAAAAGATAAAATTCTTGTGTGTTTTGATTATTGTTACTCAACTACAAGAATCTATGGAAATAAAGGAGTATTTTTCTCTTTTCCACATTAGGTTCTGTAGAACAGCAGTCAGCTTTAGTCATTCTGCAGGAAAATGCCAGACATGATTTTTAGTTTGGATGACTGCACTTCTTCTGCCCAGAAACAGTTACTACCAAAGTGTTTCTTGCTCATCTACATCCTTCAAAATCAAATTCACAAGTGTTATTGGAGCACCTGTGGTAGCTTTTAGGGATTGCAGTATTTTGTAAGCCTGGGTGTTTTCTGTTGCAATTTCTACTGTGGAACAAATTTCAATAGAATGTTAACATAGATGTTTGTATTGATAGATTTATATCCTCCATAACGCTAGAATGCCTGTGGAAAATGCTTACATTAGAAATAAAATGAATTGTAAAATACTTGATAGCTGAAAGTGCAATTAAAACTACTCAGATTTTAGTGCTTCTGTAATACTGTCTGCATATACACAGCACACCTAAGGATGCTGCACATTGGGTTTTGCTAGGATAACTGTGAGAATATGGGGGTGGTGCATTTGTTTGTAAGGACTTGGCAATATTAAAAAGCAAGCTTTTCTTTTTAACTCATCTATTTTGAACTCAAAACACAAGGGTTTTGAAACTTGGCTTTCCTTGAATTATTTATGATGTGGAACTGCTAGACAGTGTGCTTTAAGAGTAAGTGATAAGCCAGAACAAAAATGGCTGTGGTATCGCCTTGTCGGCACATCCGCATTTCTAAAGATTAGGCAGAATTTGATAACAGAATAAAGATTATTTCATTCTTTGAGAATTCCTTCTCTTCATCTACGTTGCAGTTCTGGAGCTGGTATCTGTGGCAATTCACAAGGATGATTTAGGAGCTGGGCTTGAAAAGGTCTATGAGAGTTCTTATTCTAACATACTTAACAACATTACTTTATGAGTTCATTTATTGATGTAAACTGTTGTCAGCAGTGTATTTCAAATTTCCCCCCTCCATTGCTCATAGAAGTTTTAGTTCTGTGGATTTTGGTTCCATTTTTGTGACAAGTCTGAAATCCAAATGCATCTAGATACACCTAAATGTTTTTACAGCTTAGAGCAAAACAAGAATTAGGTGAGGTGTAATGGCTAAAGATGGTGATTTAAACTCTTAGTGATCTTTTAGTTATGGAGGATCAGTTTATAAAGTTTGATAAATGTCAAATTTACTCACAACAATATTTGAACTGTGAGCATCTTCAAAGTCAGGTGTACTAAATCTTGTCTGAGAAGGGGAAAGAATCACACAGGACAAATACTTCCTAATGGTATATGAATTCCAGGTACCTGAGGTGCTAAGATCCATTGGTGTGAGCCAAATCCAAGGATTATGATTTACTAAGCCATTATTTCCCTAAGACTGTCTTTTCTTAGAAAAGGATTTATTTGCCTTTTGCTTGGAAGTGTTAGGAGCTTCTATGCTGTTCTAACACAATTCTGAGACATTCCTTTCGCCCAGCTCTGTGATATTTTGTTTTGATCAATAGGTCCGTGTTGCTGTGAAGTTATATTTATTCTCTATTTGAGTTTTCATTAGGTACAGGAAATATAAGTTGTTTCTCTCTTTCCATTATTGTTCTCTCAGCCATGGGTTTATTCCTTCATCTCCCCTTTCTTGAATTCCAAGCTCCCTTGGGAGCTTGTCTTATGATTTAGCAGCCTGAGGGAAATAAATAAATGTCTGGACTGAGCTTGTTAATATTGTTACTTGATCTGAAACGTACTTTAAAGAAAATTTGTGATTTCTACTTTAATTATTATATTTGGTACTTTTAATGTACATCAAATATTTAAGTTAGAGTTATTTTAAGCTATTGGCAGAGTTGTGTTATGGTCTCAACTTGATCAGCAAACTTAATACTGAAATTCTTAGACACAATGGAAGAGTATTTCAAGAATGCAGTAGGTCATAGTACTTTGGCTTTTGTAAGCCTTTGAAATTGTGTTGGTGCACATGGAATTTGCTCCAGATGGATTGTATACCTTAGGATATTTTTCATATATTGTGAAATAAATTTTCTTGAGGAACTTAGTTGCAAGCCAGCAACATCATTCAGTTTTAATTCTTCCATCAAATCTAGGGAGACCAAGATTTGCCCTCTAACCAAAGAATTCAATACTCTATCATTTTTTCTCTCACCTTTTCTGTATATATTTTTTGTCTTCTCTGTTTTCATAGTCTGTCCCAGTCTGTTGCACTCACTTAACATCCACCCATCATAGACTGTAAATCATAACTGAATTTTCCCCTCAGAGAAGCTGATGGACGACATTTTGATTGCAAGTACTTAACTGTTAGTTAAAAATAGGTGGATTAATTCTGGAATTTCTAGCTATGGCACTGTCTTTTTAAAAAAAAAAACACAAATGGTTTCTTTTGGAAGTTGATCAGTCCTGGAAGTGAATCGCAGCATGGCTGAGGTTGGCAGGGACTTCGTGCAATCCTGCCTTGGCCTGCTGGCTGTCATGCAGCCCAGGGTACTGGCAGCCACCTTGGCCATGAGGACGAGCTTGGTGACCACCAGATCCCGGAGTTTTCCCTTTGGCAAGTCATAAGGATTTTCCCATTGCCTCTGTCTAGACCTTATGTTAGAGCATACCCATTGCTCTGCTCACTGTAGTCAACAGAAAGCAAGAGCAGCCCTTATGTACTCGAACAGAGGAGAGTAAAGGTTTAGGAAATAAGGATGCATCATACTGAACCTTTGGGGAGTGACACAGCTTGCAGAGATCTTGGAGTTCTCTGGAGTCAGCTGATGTGAGCACTGCTTGCTCAGCTTCTAAGCAAAGATGCTTTAGGAATTGCACAGTTTGGCAAAGGTAAGAGAACAAAGAGACGCAAAAAAGATTGGATTTGTGATCGTTCCTGCTGCGGTTAGATGTGGTGGGCCAGTAAGTAATCTAAATGCATATGGTATGATACTTAGCATGGCTTCGTGACATTTGCCTTTTCTATTAAATTATTCAAGTGACATTGCTTGTACAGGTTAGCAAACCATTAACCTGCCCAGTAGCTGAAAGCAAGTTGGTTTTTGTTAAAGTGTATTGAGCTATAAAATAATCTGTAGACATAATTGATTAATCTAAATATTTAGTTGGCTGTATTTTGGTATATTTTGGTGTGTTTTGACAGTTAAGCTTTACATGTATTTTTTCAGTACTGTGCTATAAAAGAAATCTCACTTTCGTGAATAAATACTTCATTGATTTCAAAGTCATGCAGATTTTCTTGGCTTCTGAAAATGAAGCATTTTTCTTTATTGCATTTTCATTGATTCTTTTAATGTCTTTATAGTTACTTACTTTTTTTTCTATTCCGTCACATAGTACTAAGCACTTCCAATTTTAAAAGTAGCCCTGCGTTCCCTGGTAGTGCTTCCTTATGTTAATCTGTGCTAACTGTTTAGGCTGAAAAAAACCATAACTGGCCCCCTGCCTAAAAATGATGAAAACCTTATGAAAAACTACATAGAAAATGTAAAAATGCTTTTCTTGACTATTTAAAAATTAATTTTGATATGGTGCTGTGTTTGGAGAGCACCTCTGTCAGTTTGCAGCATTTCTGGTTGCTTTCAGCAGGAGCTTTTGACCTAAGTGTGATGTGTTTCTGTGCCAGTAAGGGGCACTGGGGCTCCCAGTTGGAGTGGCCAAGACCCTTCACTTTGGTGACACGATGAGGCCACACCAGTGCCACAGAGCTCCTTGAGCATCTTTCTTTTCCAAGTCCTGAGTCACAGTTCAGGTGCCCAGGACCCCTGAATACCACTGTAGCTTTCTACTGCAGGCACTTGCTGCTCCAGCAGCAATAAACCTCTCCATTTATCTGAGAGCCTCTCCTCCTTAGGTCTCGCTGTCTTGCTGGTAGGACTCTTGGGGAGGCATCCTGCAGCATGTGGGGTTCCTGAGCTTACCTGGTGCTGCAGGGTTAAAACTTAATGGATTTTTGTCTTGGGATCAGTAAACGTCCGAGTAGAAAGTTTAGGAGACTTTATCTTCTGTAGCAAAAATTCTTCTTTTTCACCACTGGCCAGGCTATACATATCTATTTGTGCATTCAGTTTAGCTCTGATTTCAGGTGGAGGCTTTATTCCTGTTAACATATAATTTGCCTAAAATAATCCCTAATTCTATCCAAATGTGTGATTTTATTTAGGACTCATTAAAACATGATTAGAAGCTGATAGCTATGCTGAGAAAATGTGTATTTGTCACTTGTGGACTCAACAGATTGTAAATCCGTGTTTTTGCCACTTAGTATTAATATTACTCTACGGACAATTTAGACATTGTGAAGCTATTCAAAACTGCTCTACTAGACTAACTTATTAAAAACATGTTATCTAATTCAACAGCTCATTGCTCTAAGCAAACCAGCTGGTGTGGCACAGAGCTAAAAAAGAAACCCAAACCAATGAAAGATTAATTTGTTGGGCAGAGTTGGTTGTTTTATTACAAGAGATCTTTGGCAGGAAGGAAAGTATAGCTTTTACTTTCTGTTAATCAGAATAGTAATAAGTTTGTTGCAGTTGCTTGTTCACTGCTTTGGTGAGTAGATGTGTACATGATCTCTGGCCTCTGAAGGAATTGGAAAGCTTGCAAGGGTCTTCCAAAACAGATGCTGATTTGGGCTTTAATACATTCAGCCTGTGCCCTCCCCAGCTGTTGCAGCCCCGTTGGAGGATGGAGAATCCCTAATGCTATCCAAATGGAGAACCACAGCCCTGTCCTTTGGAGCTGTTAAGATAGTGATGGAATTTCCCAACCTGGTGTTAATGTGATAAATAGGGATTTGCCTGGGCCTAGAGTTACACATAGCCAGTGTAATCCTTGCAGAATGAATCAAAATTTAACAGGAATGTGCCAAGTAAATGAGGAAGATTGTGCAGGTGCTGAAAACTATAAAGCAGTATCAAAACTCTGGAAAAGATGGGACAGTTATTTGGATTATGCTGGTTGCTTTGAGGTTTGCTTAGTGCTTGAGTCTGCACTAAGGATGAATTTGTGGATTAATTTCTCCACATTTTATAAGCAATATGAGCCACTTTGACATCTAAATACAGTAGTGGTTCAACATGCTGGAGGTCATGAAGGTTCTGTTGTTCCACAGATTCAGATACTGAAGCTGTGATGTCTTCCAAAAGTATGTCATAGAATCACACATAGTCTGGGTTGGAAGGGACCTTAAAACTCATCTCGTTCTAATTCCTCTGCCATGGGCAGGGGCACCTTCAACTATCCCAGGTTGCACCAAGCCCTGTCCAACCTGACCTTGGACACTCCCAGGGATGGGGCAGCCACAGCTTCTCTGGGCAACCTGAGCCAGGGCCTCACCACGCTCGCAGGGAAGAGTTTCTTCCTAATATCCAATCTAAACCAATGCTCTGTCAGTGTCAAGCCATTCCCCCTTGTCCTGCCACTACATGCCCATGTAAAAAGTCCCTCTCCAGCTCTCTTGTAGCCCCTTTAGGCACTGGGAGGCTGCAGTATGGTCACCCTGGAGCCTTCTCTTTTCTCAGCTGAACAGCCCTGACTTTCTCAGCCTTTCCTTATAGCAGAGGTGCTCCACCCCTCTAAACACCTTTGTGGCCTTCTCTAGACTGGCTCCAACATGTCCATGTCCTTCCTGTGCTGGGATCCCAGACCTGGATACAGTACTGCATGTGGGGTCTCACCAGAGCAGAGCAGAAGGGCAGAATCACTTCCCTCAACCTGCTGGTCACTCCTGATGCAGCCCAGGACATGATTACTTGGGTCAGTTCCTGTGGCCTAACTAAATTTCTCTGTGGACTAAAAGACTGTGAAGGAGTAGGTCTCAGTGGTGGAAAATAGTGATGGCTACTGTAGAATCTACACGTTTGTTTTGTAAACCTATGCATGTACTTATGAAGAGCTCAGAAATTTTAGGAGGAATCTATCCGCATAACTCACACAGACTTAGTATGATGCCAGTGTAATAGTAGCAGGTTGTTAATCGTGAGCAATGACAAAAACATATGTGCATTCACAATGGACATTTTTAGTAAACTAAATCCATTTATCCATTGAGCCTTCTGGGAAGCGTATCTGTGACCTGAGGACTGTGCTCTGTATACGCTTCACATTTATGATGTGGGTTTGTTGTGGGGTTTTTTGCTTGGCTGGTTTGTTTTGAATGTTTGTTTTTCTTCCAGAAATAACTAATTCATCCTATGTCTGCTTTTTTTTGGAAGTATTTTTCTTGAAACTTTCTGTATCATTAGTAATATGTTTCTGGTTTCTTTTCCCTAAATTTACTGTCTTGAAAGGCAAATATTTTTTAAAGCTAATAACTGTCTGAATGTAAATAGGAAAATAAGAAACCATTAATCTCAGCAAAACGTATTTACATCTGTGGGCAATACCTCTGATTAGTTAGAGTATTTTGAAGTAAGTTTTTCATTATGTTCTCCCTAGAAAGGTAGCTGTGTACATACAATCCCTCCTGGCTTCATGTTACGGGAGGGGCCTTGACCGCCAGTATTGAATGGCTGCTGCTCTTCCTTTGTAATCCTTTACAATTTTTTTCTCACTGGCTGTGTGAGTTGAACACTTAGAAGTTGCTTTTACAGAAAGGCTAACCTGTTGTCATGAAAAATCTAGTTTAAAACTATTAAGTAGATGTGAATGTTGTCCATGAAAATAACAATTTGACTGGAATCCTGTCAGCATCCCTCTCACGGGGTCTGAACCAGCCACTTTTGATGGAAGAAACATACAGAAGCAAAAGATCATTTTACTATATTCTTCAAAAGTCTATTAGTGCTTTAGTGGGCTATCTCATAGTGCTTTTCTAGAAGGAGAAAGAAAATTATTACTCTCTGGAGTTGTTCAACGTTGTGGGTTTTGATGGGAAATAGGGGAGGTTAAAATACCATTCCTAGGCTGGAACCTGCACAGACATCTGTATTTGTACACACTCGTGTCCCTTTGAATTGCTTCTGTCTGCCTCTAAAAATACTGCCATGTACTGTATTTGTCTTGCAAAAGTGAAATTTTCTCTAATGTCCAACATCATGAAAAATTTGATTAAATATCTTAGGATGGACTTGTCTTTCAAATTTTTGCTATCGTTTTTGATTATAATGACTTGTAACATCAGGCAGAGACATCACCTTCATTGTTTGTCTCTCTTTTTCCCCTCCTTTCCACTTCCATGTCTCTCCCCTCTATTCTGCTTCCATTTCTGTTGTGGTATGATAAGGATATCCATGCTCATTATTGGAGATCTGATACAAGCAAGTGAATATAAATTTCCCTTTGGCTGAGATCTTGGGTTGATTAACTTAGTCATAAAGGAAGAAGGCCAAATAGCCCTCTACATTTCCTAGATGTCTGATGGGAGTGCAGTCATTATAGTATCATAATCATACTCCAGAAGAACATATTTTGTACTTTATATATGAACCTGCATTGCAGAATCAGGACTGTGCTCTTCTTGTCCTGTTTATGCCCATATCACTCACATTTTCTCAAAAACAACAACAACAACAATCACAAGACTGTCTTGATCAGTGCTGCTGACTGCAGAGATGCATGCAATTTGAAGGAAAAAAAGTCATTATGAATAGAAATAACCTGGGGATAACTTTTCTTGACCTAGTGTGATTTGAAGTTGGCATCAGAAAGTGGCCCAGAGCTTCAAGACTCTGCAGTGTTAAAAATCCCTCTGTAAATCCAGTCTGCTGGTTACTGCATTCCTGACTCTCAGGGACCCATACGAGCTCCACTCCTGACTTTTTCTCAGGGCAAATTTGGCAACTTTAAGTTTCAGTGCTGAGCTGTAATAAATGTGTTCTGCAGTTTTCACTGAACCCTGATTGCTGTGCTTCTGCTCCCAGTGGGATCATGTGTAAAATATTTGGGAGTATCAGCTGGTGTTTTACATTTCCTTGCAGGCTTATACGTTGAATTATGCTGTTGTCTACAGATGTGAGCCCTTGGACATGTTAGATTAAAAACATCAAGTGAAAAACCTGAGGAGCTCAGGATTTAATGCTGAGAATTCAGGAAATCAGTAGGGTGCTGAGGATAGCTGTGGTGTTGCAGCTGCAGGTTCCTGAGGCTGATAAAGTACACACACTGGGTTTTCCTTGGGACTTCATGGTTTTGCACAACCTTCCTAATTGATTAAATTTGAAACCTGGACTGGGGGGATCTAGGATGTTAACAAGTCTCCCAATTTTATATTTAATCCATGCTCTTGCTTGGGCTAATTTAGTTTCATAGAACTGTGGAATGGTTTGGATTGGAAGGGGCCTCAAAGATAATCTTGTTCCACCCCCTGCCATGGGCAGGGACACCTTCCACTATCCCAGGTTGCTCCAAGCCCCATCCAACCTGTCCTTGGCCACTTCCAAGGATGGGGCAGCCGCAGCTTCTCTGGGCAACCTGAGCCAGGGCCTCACCACTCTCACAGGGAAGAGTTTCTTCCCAATATCTGACCTAAACCTACTATCTTTCCGTTTGAAGCCACTCCCTCTTCTCCTGTCACTGCTTGCCTTTGTGAAAAGGTTTTGGAAGACTAATGTTTAATTTTTTTTTTTTTAAGTATTTGTCATTCCTGCACCCTAGTACATAAAGGAAACTGTAAGGCTTTTGCCACCTGCCTTTCCACATTCCAGAAAACCCTGTCATCCTCCTGAAACTTTGAGGATTGCAGCAGGCAAATTTAATGGGTGTTATTTTCCAGATATCTGCTGGTATGTATTTGCAAACCTGTGTGTCTACAGATGTACACTCTCACACTGTGACGCTGTTGTTTCTTCTCTATAAATACATCTGCATTCGCACGTAGTGTGACAGCGCGGGCATGGATGTGGGTGTGTCTGCTTATGTACACATGTGCATCCCTATTTCTGAAATTAAATATAAAGTCAAGATTCCCTTCTAAAAAAAATAAGGTTCTTCTAAAAGTTTTATAATTTGCCAAAAGATACGGAAGCTCAGATGCTAATTGCCTAAAAAAGTTAATGATCTGTGTTTGTGGACCCTGTATTTTTGGACCCTTTGAAATTACTGCAGTATAAGGGAAATGAACAGTGGTTTTAGAAGCTTATGTGTGTAAAAACCATTCTATAAAGTTGCATTAAGTAGATTACTATGCTTTTAAAATATGATTTTTGCCCTTTTTAAAAATTTTTATTTCATCCCTTAACTTCAAGAAGCCTTTCTTCAGACTCAGCAGTTGGTAACATTTAATTTTCTGTCATTTAATGTCTTTAGAGATGTGTTGACATTTCTACTTTTCAGAATAGCATTTTTACTTCCTGTCATCAGCCTGTGTGTTATAAAGTGTCATATTAACCTTTCTAGCACGTTTAGGTGTTACACAGAAGACATTTTTTATGGAATACTATGCTACTCATTAAATAAGTAGTGCATATTGTATGAAAAAATTGTCTGAACACTAAAATTCAATCAAGACAACCTTGGGTGTATGTATTGATAGTTTCAGGGTACAGCACATAATTTAAAGAAACTTTGGTTTGCCTTCAGGAAAAAACCCAAAAAGCAGTCACTGAACTGAACAGACATTGTTTGCTGCCCTTGACTTCTCACAGTTTTGTAAAGGTTTTGGTGTTGAGTTGAAAGAGCCGGCAAACACCTAGAGGAAGTGATGGGAGAGAAGAAAAAAGTTCACGTGCAAGACTTCTCACTGAATGCTTAATCATGACAGATGGCTCTGATGTGTGAGTAGTCAGCAATAGCAGGGGAATGGGTTTAACTGAGGGCAACACTTGTCCTAAAATGTCAGTAGCTGTGTGTTGGATTTGGTAACCACAGAATATTAATTTGTCATATGGCTTCATGTATTTTTATAGCTATTTAAAAGTACCAGAAATTGTCAAAGTATATTTAATCTCTGCTTACTCCAAACACATTACATCGTCTGAGTACAGACTTTACTATGAGGCGTAGCTCCAGCTTTATGGGAGTGCGTGCCACAGTGATGAAAGGTACCTGGAGCTGCTGTATCCGCACAGAGCTTTAAAGGTTGAAGCATTTAAGTGTTGAAATCCTAGGTCAGGTCCCAAAGCAGCAGTGTTGCAGCAGTTTCATGCTGCTTTCAGCTGCAGATTCTTCGAGCAGAGGTGATGAGTTCAGATACTGAGGCACTGGAAGCAAGCTCCAGTGTTCCAGGTTTCAGAGAAGATTTGGCTGGCAGCAGGTCAGATGGAAATTGCTGAAGGAAATTCAGAGGAGACTTACCCTGTTGTTGTCTTTTACTCTTTATATGAGGTCTTTTAAAGTTCCTGCATTTTTAATTTGTGTCTGCCAGTTGAGAATGCTAATGACACTATTTGATGGTGATGAGTGACTTTTTCTCGTGTCCTTCTAATCAGAACCTTAAAGTGATTCATAAACTCCAAACACTACACTGGCTTTTAGTTCACCAGGCAGTTAATGTTCTAATACATCTGGAGAATAAAAATCCAGCAATCAACCTTTATTCCTATAATTGTATGATGAAAACAAACTTAGTGACACAGGGGAAAGAGACTAGTAGAGGCACAGTGTTTGTTAGGCTAGAAAAATAATTAGCAGGAGTTACTCTAAACTGAAAGCATAGCTGAGAAATATTTGGGAAACAATATGCAAAGTAGATGAATAAGAGATAAATGTGATTTTTATAATGGATGTTTACAAGTTTTGACAAGCTAATGGTTCTGAACTCTGGTTGTTTATTCATGTCATGTTGAGGTAAGGTCAGTCTTAAAGTGAATCCAGGCTGGATGGTGCTCTGAGCAATGTGGTATAGTAAAAGCTGTCTCTGTGTGTGCCAGGTGGGTTGGAACTGGATGATCTTCAAGATCCCTTCCAACTCAAACCATTCTATGATTCTATGATAATCTAATTCTTACATTGAAACTACAAGCCTACCTTTTAATTTCTGCTTAAGTAAGCAGAACTAGAACTTTCGTCCAAATTCCAGTGGTTATGGTCAGGAAGAAGCCTGACATAATGCATAACATTTATGTTCATTGACATAAAATCCAATCCATTGTGTCACCTGTTGGTCAAAATTATCCTATTAAACAAGTTGGTTTCAGTCCAAGAAACCAACTTATTCCGAATGTTTGAAACCCAGCTATTTCCGTTTCCAATCAGTGAAGGTCACAGGCCCCTTAGTCTACCTTTGTCCTGTTTCTTGATGCTGTTATGTGCCTTCCTTCAGAGGCATTTGCCTGGTTTTGTTTTCTGTGTTTTCTGAAGACATATCTACCATCACATCCTGCAGTTGAGGAGAGATTTTGCCAGGTTGTCACAGATGTAGAACAGGATGCTGGAGAAAGCAGATCACTGAGAAACTCTGAAAGTAAAAACTCCTCTGTGGCATACAAAAATGGGCTCTGGATTTTGTAATAGGTGTGACTGCGGGCTGCACGCTAAGCTTTATTTTCAGATCTCGAGTGGTTCTGAAAGCAAATGTCAGAGCCTTATTAAATGAGTTAACATTATTGTTAGTCAGAAAAAGTCAAGTGGATTTTTTAGTTTGTTAGGGGTGTTTTAAAGAAATTTTTTTCCCCATGTGATTTTGCTTTGCAGTCTGGACAGGTTGGCTTCCTTGTCGAAATTTTGCCCTCATTCTGTCTCTGTCTTCGTCCTGGTTGCAAGGGGAAAATGCAGTAATAGGTGTCATGGTTTTGGTGTGATGCAGTTTAAGAGAACCTGCCTCGGAGACTGCTCTGCAGTCTGTTAAATGATCCAGGTATCTTGTGCAAACACTTCATGGTACTGTGTCTGAGTCAAACGTGGAATCTGGGGAGCATCTGTTTTGTTCTGAGATCAGTTTATTTTTAGAAAATATTGAGCAGTACCAAGACAATTGTAAATGCTCTCTGAACGTTAGTGATGTTGGGGTGGCTCACATTGTGATGGTAAATCCCTCCCCACATCCTAGCTAGTTTATGGAACAGGTTCTACTTAGCTGGATGCAAACCCCCAAATGCTGTGAATCCTCTTTCTACTGAGCATGGTGCATGTGGCTGGCAGCAGGAAAATAGGGGGGGTTGTTTGGTTTTTAAGAAATACGGAATGAGAATGAGAGAGCTTTGTGATTTTGTTACAGTGAGCTCATTAAAAAACCTTCATTTTTCAAGAAACATACAAATACCAGTGGCTGCACATAGGAAAGGTGGTTGAGAAAAGCCAATGTGTGAAGGCACTGTAATAAGGAATACAGCCTGGGAAAAGTAATTTTGCAGTAAAATACTGTTGTCTCTTTTGTATATCCATGGACTCACTGCATTGGTGAATTGCTGCCCTATCAGAATTCCTGATGGAGACAAAGTTAGTGTTGGACACAGGACATTTGTAAGTGGAGAGAAAGGATGAGATACATTAATCCATATTCATGGCTATGAATATTCATGGCATTGAATTCTGTCATTTGTAAGATGGAAGTGTCTTAAATATAACTGCAGCATAGTTTTTGTCGCTGAATGATGGATTTGATAGATTTGAATGGCTTGTACTGGATATGGTTGATAGGTTGGGTCTTTTTTTGATTCATCAGTAAATACTGAGAAATTAAAAATATGCAATTTTGCTCCTAGAACATCAGATCATATTGAGGTTTCAGATACTAGTTAAAGCCACTTTAAGGCAGTGGACCAGCAGTCAGATTGTTGCTTTCAAACATCTGGGATACCTAGTGCTCTATGCTGTTGCAAATCCCTGATTTTCAGCTGAAAAGGGGGTTTCATGGCTCTTTTTGTCTACCTTTCCATGACTAAAAGCTTGCATTTTTTCATTTGTGTGTATAAACATATAGCACGTAAGAACTAAGAAGCACTTTTGTCAGATGTGGAGGATAAAAATACGGTGAAAACTGGAAAATGTGATTGCATTTCAAAATGCTAAAAGCAGTGAAAATGGAAAGCATCATATTCATTCAATCTGAAGTAATTACAAACTAAGGAAATCATGCTAATTCAAACACCATTGTCCTTTAACTTTAGTTATAAATAGAAATATTTTATATTTATTGAAAGATTAAAAAAAATTTTAAATGAAGAATTATAATAAACACTGTTTTCACTTTATCTTGAAGTTGCTTAGAAGGATTATTTTTCTCTCTCCCTTTTAGATATGTTGTTTCTTGTCTCCCTTAGCAGCTCCATGGTTTTTGCTTTCTTGTGATTATTAGAGCCTAACTGAAACCTAACTTGCTGTAAGACAAATCCAAGGTTCCTAATAATTAAATTACTTCAGATTCAGATGCAAAATTGACCCAACTTACTGTAAAAACTGAGTCTTACAAAATTAGTTTGAGGAACACTTAGCATTTTTTGGTTTTGAATGCTGTAAGGCAGAAGGAAGCAAATCTTGTAAAAGAGGATGCAGGTATTTTGCCTTTATTTTCTTGCATGATTTTAGCCTATGGCCTACAGGAGTTTAATGTTTCTGGAGCCATTTGTCTCCCTGCAGAGGTTTTGGTGGGTAACAGGATGTGCTAAACAAGACCAGAGCAGCTGAGGAGGAATTGAAGTGCCCAGAGTTTAGACCTGGTAAAGGATGGAGCAGCTGAGGAGGAACTGAAGTGCCCAGAGTTTAGACCTGGTCTGTCATAAAGTTAAACTTACTTTGTATTTGTCTTTAACAAGCACTGTTTCTCTGTGTTTAATTAGGTAAGTTAATGACTTAGACATCCTGGTATTTAGGGTAGAGAGATAATAGTTTATAACAATTTCTTAACTACTCTCTAGTGCCAAACAATCTTCAAAGGAAGCCTGTTTATCAAATTTGGTGATAGAAACTCGGAATATAAGCCTCAAAATTTGAGCCCTGTAAATTTATTTATTTATTTCATCTGGGAAGAGTGTTTTTCAGGGAGAAAGCATAAAGAATGCGACGTCATTTGGATGAGGAAGTGTAAGTAAGTGATCATGCCTTAAGGACATGAGGAATAATGTTAACACAGTGGTTTAGATTCTCTGGGGGAGCTGCCCTCCTTCCTTCCTGTGCTGGCAGAGCTGTTTTGCAGCAATTTGTGTCTGAATTAAATCCTTAGGCAACCCCTTTAAGTTTCTTATCTGATGAGTAGCAAACACGGGAAAACAAATCCTCTGCTGTACAGATACTTTTAATAACAGATTGTGTTGTGTAATGTGCCAAATGGGCTTAAATGCTGAACTGGACTGAGTTCATGGGCAAAGGTGATCTCTGGCGTCCAGCTAACCCCAGCACTTCTTCATCAGCATCCTTCAGAGGAGCTGGTAACCAGTTCAGAATAGGCAGAAGCCTATGTGAATAATAGCGCAGGGAAATCAACAGCTACATAGGCTGTTTGCCCTATAAACCTGTAATACTAACGGTCTACTCTTTTAATGTAAACATCCTTCATTCCTTCATCCCTGTGCTTATCATTCCAGTGAGTGTCCATCAGAGGAGAGGTGTCTTTTGGAGATCCCTGCCTCCCTTATAGCCCACACATGACAAACTTAACAGTGGGTTTGAGCTTGGTTTTGTTTGTTTTTCATACTTACCTGTGTAAAGTCATTTAAGTGCCCAGGATCAAGCAGCTCCATCTACAGAGTGCTTTTGCCTGGTCTGAGCATCCTCTATATCAAATGGAAGTTATATGAGAAATTTGTAGCTTTTAAAATTTTTAATTGACTAAGAAAATTATTAAGTGCCCTGAATTTTCCACTCAGAATCAGTTAAATAAAATGATGCTAAGAGATATCCTGTCATTTTCCACATTCAGAAATGGAATAATATATTATACTTTATGTGCCAAAGTTTTTTAATGTAAGAAATATAAGATAGTCGTGAAAATATATTGAAAGACTGAAAACAGTATTTCAATCAAAGACTATGAAATATTAATTTGCTTTTTTTTTTGTCAGGAACACAATCCCCTGGTAATAGTTTGATCCTTTGTTGCATCGGCTGAACCAGCAGCTGTTGAGGCTGCTGGGCTTAAAAGCCCAGATATAGACAGAGCCCGCTGGTGGATAGGCTCCAAAGGCTAACACACCCCTTATCTCCGTGAGAAAGGCCTCCTCCATTGATCTTGTGACCCTATGGAGATTGGGGCTGTGTGACTGGCCAGCAGCCAGACGGCCCTTGTATTCCTTAAGAGGATGTAACCCAGCCCCCACTCCGCCCCCTCCTTATCCCCATTGGTTGTTCTGTATGCCCTGCCTCCCTTCGGTACCCTTCATACGTGTTTCCCGAGCGGATGTGCCTCTGTTCTCGTCTTGGACTTCATCGGGGTGGGATAAACCTCGGTGCTACATACGGGAGGCCACCTCTTTCTCATTTGCTTCTAGTGTGGCCTGAGCCGGCCTGCTCGGTGTGAGAGTGGCTGCGTGTTTCCATCGCACGGGTGAGGGGGCTGCCTGCGAGGTGCCAAGAAGCACCGCCGGGGGTTCCCTAGCTAAGGGTACCCCTTGGGACAAGCAGCAGTGTCTCCATCAACACCCACACGGCGATAATCCTTCCCTTGTATTTTTCTCGGTATCGGGCTAGAAATTGGTGTTGCATCTTTTCTCTTCCTGTAGTTTAGCATTGCATAATAAATGTTTTTGTGTAGTTCACGTTCTTCGTACACAAGTCCAGTGTGTGGATTTTGTCCTTTTGCTCTGCACAGTCTGGTACTGCTATTCTGAGGGACTTCACTGGAGAGCATAACCCTCTCCTCATGTGCTGTTTTTTTTTCTACTTGTCTGCTTGTTCTAAATGGGTTATTTTTTTCTAAATCACTTCTTGATCACTTTCCCTAAACGTAATCTATATCCTCCGGAAGTAACTTGGCGTCTTAGAATGTGCTGAGCTGGAAGGGAGCCACAAGGATTATGAGAGTCCAGCTCCTGGCCTTGTGCAGGACGCCCCAGCAATCCCACCGTGTGCCTAAGAGCTTTTTCCAAATGCTTCTTGAACTCTGTCAGGCTGAGGCTGTGACTACTTTTACCATCTTTTTAGCCCTATCTTACACCTTACTTTATTTGGAGTTGAAATGGGTTTATTTTTTTTAAGTAGCATAATTGACCTGAAAAGCCTGGCTTTGGTGCTTGGAAAAATGTTGGGAAAAATGTTTTGTTTTCAAAGATTTTGGGAGATCTGTTTTTCTTTGTATTTGGATTGAGTAAACCCTCAGAATAATCTTCTGTCTCTCACCTCCCAACAACAACAAAAGGATATATCCTCCATATTTTCTGGTCCCTCGAGGTACCTGCTCAGTAATACCCTCCCTGCAGTGCTGAAGTGCAAGGTCTGCACATCTCTGAGCTCAGCTGCCAAGTAGAGTCATATGTCTTCAACTGCAAAAATTGAAGGTGAAATAAAGAATTAGATTGTCTCAGACAGGAGTGCAATCAGTGGTGAGAAACTGGGACTATAACTTTCTTAACATAGCTCTAGTGATTTCTCTTGGAAGGAAGGTGGATTTAAGAGAACATGCTGTTTAAGAGAACATGCTGACATGCAGTATTGGTGTTTTAGCAGCAGGCGTGGGTTGATCCTCACTTTACAGTTTCCAACTTCTCTGTGAGTTCGTCTATCCCACTGCATGTCTGTCTTCTCCCTCCCAAGCACTATCATGAACCTCTTTGTGACCACCTCTCATGAGAATACCTCAGATAGACTAGAATTAGTGTCATAAACTTAATGATGCTGTAAAAGTCTTTTATAAAAGGATTTCTTCAGACTGCGTATTACTGATGATTCCTGCAATTTAATACATACCATGTAGAAACTTGTTCTTAGGATGCTCAGAATGTTCAATATCAAAAATAAATTTAAGGGAAGAAGGTATTGAGGGAGGTAGGACAACCTGTCAGAAGCCTCTGGCTTAATGTATCTAGTGGGTACTTCTAATTTACCATCAAAGTGGCAGCAACTCACTTGGTATGAAGTGCCAAGGAGACAGATGGCAATGTTGAAATATTCTCCCTTATGCCTATCATCAGGTCTAGTAAAAAGAGAACTCGGGAGCAACAACATGTTGTAGTAGAGTAAATAATACTTGCTACCACTTTTTTATAGGGAGTGAGATTGTTGGTTGGAAGCTGCTGATGTAAAGCTGGGCTGGATTCTTTAATATGGATGGAGAAGAAATATTAGGTAGAAAGACAGATTTATATTAATGTCTTACTACCTTGGAGCAGATAAATTAAAATTTCATTCCTGTAGAAAAATATTAACTTTAATGTTCAAGTTCAGTGGAAGCAAGGAGGGAAGTAAGCCCCAGAATGCTAGTGGGGATAACTGTGCTTTGGGATTGAGTGCCTGCCTCTCTGTCTTGGCTTTTTGTACCAGATTCACATCTGGCTGATGCTCTGCTTGTGCTGTTATACTGGGCTTTAAAGGCAGCAGGCCCTGGTTTATCATAAGAGGCTCTATAAAAGTAACAGCTACACGTGTAAAGTGTTAATTGGTCAATCACCCTTATCTCGGTGGAAAGATGAGGTTTTGCTTAAGAGGAAGTATTTGCCTAAGTTGTTCCCTTGGAACAGGGATCTAAAAATCGGGATTGAGTGCTGTGCTGTCCCTTCCGGCTTGGTCCATGGATCTGGGCATATCCCTTTGAACCTCTCTTTCTTAGTGTGTGGAGTAGTGATGCAATGGTACCAGGAATAACAGCATCAACTGCAGTCGTTTTTTCACTGCTCTAATGCACTTGGGTATTTGTAGGTGGCATCAAGTTCTTAAAAGCTGCTATTTGGAGAACATGGACACTCTTCTACTTCCTCTAGATCTTTTTCTAGCTGCTCTGTAACAGCTTTCTGCTCTGAGTCTTAAAGGCTGATTTCTAGCAGAAGGAAGCAGAAAAGTAGAAATTAACTTGTCGTTTTATGTAAGTATTGCTTATTTCTTTCTTATTGTTGCAAGTTCTCTTAAAAAAAGGACTTTCAGTCTTTGCAGGACTAGCTTCTCTCTGGACAGATAGGCAAAACAAGAAGAATATAAGGTACTTGTAATGATATCATGAGGTTTAAAGGACACAAATTTTAAATGGAGTAATCATATATATTAATGTTGGTGTTTCTGGTGGCAAGCTGATTTGGTCTCTGCATTTCTTTGTTTGGATTCCAGTCAGGGCAATGATTCCAGCTGGACTTTTGAAACCTGGAGGAAAAGGCCATGTTATACCCAGAGACTATCTTTTCCTTTCTGTCTTAATTTCTTCCTGTGCAAAGATATAGAGAGCTACCACTACTTAATTTGAAGTGTTATTATATTCCAAGTATAGGTCTTAATGTATGACATACTGTGTGACCTATTTTCCCTTCTTCCACAGAAGTACTTTTGTCTATAGTCATGGTCTGTTACACACATTTTAATAAAAATTTAATCTTGTCTTAGGTTGGGTTTTGGGAGGGAGCAGGAAACAGTCCATGAATGTGTGCCTGACCCTTCGGAGGGATCTTTTGTTACATTTCCAGCTTCAGCAGACATTAAGGGTTGGTATCTAAGGACTGTAGAGAATCTGACCTGTAACATACTGTGCAAATTAATTTTAATCCTTCCTTATGGTTTCTTTTACAGTTACTGAAGATCCACAGGTTGCCTCGTAGGCAGTAGCAGGAGAAAAGCTCCCCTTCCCTGTAAATGTGAAATGTAAAATGCTCACTTAAAATGAAATAATAGTTTGTGATGTTCCTGGCAAAACACATGCAGTCCCTGAGCATTTCTATATTCTCTCCCATCGCAAACAGAAGGAAATGCACTGGACAGATAAAAATGGAAGGCATATAGGGTGGGTTAGGTTGCTTGCAATTAAAGACTGGAAGGGGAAAACAAAAGTAAATAAGACAGACTTAAATTATACTTGAATAGCAAAGATTTATGATTTTTTTTTTCCTTTAAAACACGCAGATATATTAGTAGTTCTTATGCCAAGGACACGTATTCTTTGTTAATGATACAAGGCAGATGTAGTGCAGCTAAATGCTTTCCTATTTAGTTTAGTATGTTTTCTATAACCAGGCAAGTAGGACAGATATGTTCTGCATTATAACAAGCACATCATCAAAATGGCAGATGACCATAAAATTAAATCTTGCTGTCCCATGGGGTATTTTTGAATGTTAAGTGAAAGCATCTGCAACTGATTATTTTGTCCTTATTAAGCTCAAACAGTCCAGAACTTTGAGTTTTTAAATGCAAGTTCATCTCTTACATCGTGTATTTGTGATGAAGTAATTGAATAAAGAGATTCAATATATTTTTAATAACACAGACTTATCTCACTGATTGATTGTGATTACAGTCTGGGTTGAGATCTTCCTATGCATGTATTGTTTTAATCTAGAGGTCTGGCTGTCTGTCTTATGAGTTCAGTTTACATGGAAGTATGTTATCACCTATTTTTTCATTTATAAGCTTGTCTAAGAGCAGCAGATACAGAGATACATGAAAATGTATTTGGCTATTACATGTGGGACAGAAACAAATACTGGGAGATAAAGAGGAAGAGACTGGTCTGGCACTGAACCCTTATGAATCTCCCTGTAACTTTGCAAGTCTTACATTTGCCACGTGCATCTAAATTGTGTGAACTTAGCAACTCCCAATATGATATATTGCCCAAATTACATAAGCATGTGTAAATGGAAATTTAGAAGCCTTGCTTTCAGACTAGTATGGTGCATGATAACCAGTTTCCAAACAAGAGCTTATCTTGAAAGCCACTTTTTATAAATAGCAATAGCTGTAGTGCCGCCTCCTGTCTCACAATATCTGGCATACAATGGGCACCCAAATTTACCTGATTTTGTGAAGCAAGCCATGGGCAGGCTTTATTCTAGATCCATAACTGGTGACTTCCAGATTTCTGTGTTTCTTGATTTTAACTAGTACTTACTGACTCTAATTTGAACCTAGAAGGGCCTGAAAAGTATTAAACCCAAAATTTATTCAAGTCATGGGGGTTGTATGACTGCATCTTCATATTTGCATATATGGAAACTTGAGTTTTCACTAACACTACAATTTTTTAAAAGTAACAGAGCTGCATTTAGAAAACAGCTTGCTTTTTTTTCCCCTCCTAATGGCCAATTGCATATAATAATAACGTAAGTCAGTAGCAATGTCGTTGACCATTTAATTTCTCTGTACCATTCTAAATGATACTCATCTAATGTGAAAACAAACCTGAACATGGGTTTTCCACCTGAGAGGCTGTATTTTGTGTGAAAAATGTGATACAGGATTTTATTTTACACTGCTATTAAATTTCAATAATATCTTGTCCTCTGTGTACTTAGTCTGTGTGTGTAACATAAATATATATATCTAGGAAGAAGGCGGCAAAAGTGATGTACCTAAGGAAACTGTAGGTCCAGGGAGACATTCACTGCTCAAGTATTAATAGGATATTAAAGTATTTCAGTCGACTGCATGGAACTTGCAGTTAAAATAGACCAGGTTAATAATATTTTTTTCCTCTGAGTTAAATATCAAACAAATTTTCTTCAAATCGGCTACAGAGGCAAAAAAGGGTGAACAAAAAACCCACCAAACCCCTAGAGTGATAGTACAAAATAGGCAGTGCTTTCTGGCCTGCTGACCATTTGCTGCTTTGTTTACTAGGGCATATTAATTATATTAAAAAAAAATCTAAAACAGATCAGCAAATAGTCCTACAAACTCAATAATCTATACATCCAAAGGCTACAATTTTCCTATTTTACAGCCGTCTTAAAGAGATTGTACCTGCAAAACTCACAGCTATATGCAATCAATTGATTGCTAAAAGTTATTATCCCCCTAGGATGCTTTCCTATTCATATGCGCTAGAACATTAAATATAAAATTAGGCCTGCTGTGAAACTAGCAACAGTCTTCAACTGAAAAATGTCAATCCACTTCAATTTCAAGAAGATCCTATTTTGCCCTTCACTTACCAGAAAAAAAATAATTTAAGTCTGAAGGGGCTTAGTAGCACATCTTCACTGGAGGCCAAATCCTGCCTGACTGTGGATGATGAAGACCTTGAGCATAGCCTTGCCCCTGTGCTGTTTTGCTACAGTTTCTCAGGGAAGGCTGGAAGGTGTCAGTGGGATGTTGACCAGCACCTCTTGGGAAGGTGACAGGAGCTGAAGGACTTTGTAAAGAGCACTCTCCACTGAGCATCTTCCTTTCCTCATCCTGCTTGACAATTTACATCTTTGGTCAGACTGAGCTGCTGAGTTTTTTTCAGACCTTCTGCCAGCCAGCACAGGAACAAAAATCATATGCTGTGTGTGAGAAAACCCTTAGTAACTCCTACAGGTTAGGGGATATCATAACCTGTGCCCAGTGCTCTGGAAACTCAGTGTCTCAAAGAAGCTGGAAACATTCAGGCTACCTTAGAGTACAGCTCTCCAAGAGGGTGAAAAAACAAAGACAGAAAACCTGATCTGGAATGCCTCTGAGCTGGAGGATGTGTATTGGAACAGTACAATGGAAAATGTAGTTTCACTATGGGAAACAGAGTTGCTAATTAATGAGGGATATTTGTGTGGGTCAGTGGAAAATCGAAAGGTGTTGCTTCAAATTTTGCTGTACCTTCTCTCAGGTTGGCAGAGGTGCAATAGATAGTAAAAGAAAGCTCATGCTGAAAGATTTTAAACTTTGTCTTTTTCAAAGCTTACTTTTACACAGTATTTTCTTCTCCTTGCAATGTTATGCCAGTTCTGATTTTGTCCCCTTTTGTATTTCACAGTCATTCCATGAATTGCCCTCATCTGCTGCTTAGTTTCAATTGCAGTTGCCATTTTGGTGTCTTGCTAAGAGTTTCCAAATTGCTGTATCAGCTCTCAAAATACCGGACAATCACTAGTCTGATTGAAAAAGGAATTGGAGCATTATTCACCACATTATTTAGGAAAAGAGCAGCTACACAGCATGTGTTGAGGCAAATCCAACTCTGTCTCCTGCAGAAGCCACAGTGCTGCATTTTTTAAGACTGTAATAGGTTGTTTATACTCATTAACTTCAATATTTTGTGCCACTCAGAATAAATCCAAAATCATTTGAGTTCAAAGTGGAACTGAGATGATTATTATTATTGTCATCATCTATAAATCTTTCAATCAGATTTTCCTTACATTTGGAAGTGTTACTTATTTCTGTTTGCTTCTCAGTAATACATAATATTAGCCAAAATTAACTCACAAACATGTCTGAAAGAAAAAAAAGTCGTGTTACAGGCAGTGAGTTAGATTCATCTCAATTAGCTTCAGCCATCTACAAACTGAGGAAGATTTCAGTTCCATTTCATGTGCTCTCAGTGGAAAATGCAGCCCTCCCATTTTAGCCACCTCCATTAAAAAGGGATCAATTCAGACCACTGGCACCTTCTAATTTTTCATTAACTGCAGAGGAAGGCTCTGAAATATGAAGGATAAGAAACTTTGGTTTTGGCTGAAAACCCTAATGTAGAAACTTTCTAATCAGACAGCATTAACCTAGAGGAATATAAAAGTTTTCAGTAACTGTGAAAGTCAATGTGTTTGCAACAGCAACTTTGCCAAATAGAAAACTGGTTTAAAAAGTAACATACATGCATGATTCAAAGCAACAACTCAATATTTGCAGGCTGTCAGGCTCTAGCAGTAAAGAGGGAAGCTGGCTTCTTTGGAAATGGGCTTCTTAAAAGGTTTGTCATCTTTCCTGGTGACTGTCACTCCTAATTTCCACACTGAACTGTGTTCAATCAGACCATATAGCAAGTACATGGAGGTGTAATACCTAAATCCTGTTAGAGTTTTTGCATGGGAGCAGTGAGGGAGGAGAGGTTTAAATAGCAGCACTCTGGAAAAAGAAAATGTGAGGCAAAGTTCACTATGAATATGGAAGAAACAGCTTGATTGAAAATCATTTTTCAAAATAAATCATTGCAAAAATAAAGTATACTTGGGAATCATAACAATAATTTTCTTTTTTTAGAGTGAGCAGGTAAAATTTTGCTGACAATTTGTATTTAAAAGTGATTTTTTTAGATCTTTTTTTATTTGGTGCTAAGCTTATGATAGATGATGTGTGGTATAGTGCTATTCTGTGAATGCTGAAGCAAATGTTAGCCCATTTTTTTACTGGTTTCTTACCGCGAATGATCAGTCTCAGCTTGGCATTTAACTGAAATTCAGATTTTATTAATTTTTTATTAAGAGTAGTTGGTTCCAAAAGTCCAAATAAATGAGAAATTGTTGTGGATTTTTTAACCAGCATTGCAATTTATCAGCTGTGTTTATGAAGGCTCATGTCTCTCTGGATTGGAGAAAGAATTCTGTGTGTCTTAGGAGCTCAATTACTGTCATCTATTTCTTTCTGAGTCCCAAGTGATGCACACTGTATTTGTATGAGAAAATAAGGAAAGCTCTTCAGGTTTGCGGCAGCTCATCATTTTGAGTGAGAGTTTTTTCTGATGATGTATGAAAGACGTCTGTCATGTGCTGTTATTCATTGCTCATTGGTAATAACAACAGTACTTTGTATATGTGTAAATGTTTTGATTTAAACTTTCTCAAGTGCTTTATATAATGGGTAAATACAAAAAAACCTGTCAAGACTTCTCTGACAGCACAGTGTTCAGTCTCTAGCAGTGGCCACATGCAGTTGCTGAAGTCTAACCTCCAATCCACTGCAGCTCAGTTGCTGCCCAAGTCAGTTCATGACAATTTTTAAACCTTTTCCTCTTACAGTAATTTTTCTAATCTGCCCTCCAGCATTTTAAGCATCCACAGCATCCTGTAGCAGTAAGTTCGTGGTTTAACTACACCCTGGGTGAACTCCTTCTCGGTTTTTTTTTTGGTCCTTAACTGGTCTAGTGCTAATGTCATTAACTGGTGAGTGGTTCCTGTGTTAGAATAATGAGTAACTGCTCCCTGCCATTCATCCTCTCCACGTCATTCATCTTTTTAAAACAATTGCTCCCTGATTATAATTGGAATGGCTACAGCACAGATATGTGGGATTTACTGTAACTTAAAGCCTTGTTCCATTTTTGTAATATATATAATAATATACATTTTCTATCCAGGAAAACCCTTAAGGCTGGATTTTCTTTATTTCAGCTGAGTAGTTTTCATTCTGCTTCTGCTGAGTAAGGTACTGTTTACATGGGTACAAGTGGCAGGTAAAGTGGAAAGGAACAAGGTATACATGTGGCTTTTATGCTTGTACAGACCTCCTGAATAAAGAGCTACAAATAGTTTACAGTTGGAAAGGCAAAAATAAGAACATTTGCAGTAAATAGTAATTTTTAGGTGATGTTCCTTTTATGTGAAAATAGCAGAATTTAAGGTATCTGCAAAATGTATTGAGTCCAGGACAGAAAGAAATCTTTCAAAGACACCTGTATAGCCTGGAGGCCAAATAGACTGTTCGTGCAGTTAAATAATGAATAGATTTCATAGCCTGTTTATTTACAGGGGGATAAACAAGTCCATTTATGCAAGGTCTGTAATGAAAATCTTGCCTGTTTATGAATTAGTGTTGGTTGGTCGTTTTTTGGTAGGTTTTTTGGGTTTTTTTTTACTTGGTGTGTGTAGGATCTGCCATCCAGAGTTAAGGTGATTTTCTTTCTTCTTCGCTGTCTTAAAAACCAGTTTATCAAACTGTAAAGTAAGTCTTGTATTATGCAAAGAAATGACTGTTGAAAAGCAAAGTACACCCTTAGGTAGCATTCAAAAAAGCAATATAATAAGAAAAAGCATTTTTGCAATGCCTTGAAGGCCAAGTCTCTCTATATGTTAATAATAAATGCCCCAATTTCCCAGGCATACTATTTTTATAATACAGTTTTCCTGCCTTAGGTTTTATCTAAATAAATTATGCTCGCTATATGCTAAAATTGAAATAGTTTGGTAACATCATGATTGGATATGTGATAATTTATAGCATGTCATAGCTTTTCTCTGAAGCATGAGAATAATTTTATCTGTGGTTGTCTGTGGCCTAATGGGATTAGCGTTGTTTTTTCCAAGTATGTGCCCTTGTGATCTTCATACAGCGTGGACTTCTGTGGTGTCAAAATGCTTACCCAGCACTTTGGAATACCTGGAGAAAGCTTGAAGGGGCTATGCTGATAACAAGAGAGAGGAGTAGTGTTCTTATGCTAATGTCCCAATAATTTTTTCCTACTGCACACCAGAATTCACATATTAATATCAAAACAGAATAATTCTTGTGCAGGCATTATTCTTTCTGTTTGCAGGGAAAATTTGGAACTCATGGCATAAAGACACCTATAACATCACAGCACAGACCTTTTTGCAAGTCACCAGGAGTAAATTTGAATTCATTAATGCAGTTTGCCTTTGGAGCTGGTTTTGTACTCCCTTTTTCCTGGTCCTTTAACCCATCTGAGCGTGGGTGATGTTTCCTGCCCTGCCCTGCCCTAGCGTACTGTGTTTAGCTGTTTTTGTATGAAAAAGCCAGAAAAGTGTTAGTCGTTGCTTTCATGGTATTTTCATAACTTCTACAATGCCATGATTTAGCATGATTTTAAAAAAATACTGAAATCCTGCGTGGCTCTTTCACAGTTCTTAATGAAGCTGTAGAAAAGTACAAAAAAGATCAAAGTAAATCATGTAACAAGGAAAACAAGAAAGGTGTAAAGGACTTTCACATTTTAAAGATGCCATGAGATGGAACCTGTCTGGTAGTATCAGAAATAATGAAGGGGACATGAAAAGGTGTAGTGTTTCCGTTGGTGAGAAGTACAAAATCCTAGTAGGAATCGCTAATGTGATAAAAACGATTGAGTAGTGACCTGTTTTTAGCCATGTGTTTATGATATTTCTCCTCCTCATTTATCTTGCCTGGTTTGTCATATTCAAAATTGATAACCTAGCCTTTCCTGAGCTTCCATCTTCCCCAGGCTCTCAGTGTACTGAGGTTGTTTTGTCTTTATCCTACCATAATGAGAATCATTCACTTCAGAAAATCCACTGTAGAACTGGAAAAAGGGCAAAAGAAAGTAGCAGCCGACTGGCCTTCTGTCCTGCGGGTGAAGAGATATTCTTGACATGAGCTGTTGCACAGAACAGTATTGTAAAATACAGGACTTGAGATGTGATGTAGGGCCAGTCTCTAATGGAAGGAAGTTTACTGCATAAGAGGACCTGGTCTTTCAGAAGGGAAAATTTAGTCAAGGGAGCAGTGAAAAGAACATATGCAAAGGGAGAAAAAACCCGTTAATTTAGCACAAAATCAAGATCCTGGAAAACAACATTAATCAATACATCAAAGAAGATGAAAAGAAGGAATGCTTTGTCTTTGTGCAAATGTTAAGTGCCTGCGATAAATAAAAAGTAATGAAATCCCTAATTTATAATTCATTTGAACAGGTTGCTAATAATTTAGCCTAATGGGAAAATTCAAACGATTGAAAGGCTGAAAACATATTTCAATAGCACTGGGAGGGAAGAGAAGAAGTTGTGGCTTAAATATGTGGTATCTTTATGAAGTAACTTTCTGGAATGATTCACAGCTCCACTTTCTGATAGGTAATGTGTAAAATGGGGATCTAACTCACCACGTGCAGAAGGCCACCAACAGAGAGCAACAGGGCCAGTTCCTCCGGTAATGTGTAAGAAGAAAAATCACTATTATGGGAGACTTCAATTTGTATGATGTTACTGGAATCATGCTGCCTTCTAACAGTATTGTTTGTGTTTCTTTGGAAAAAAATTAAAAAATTATGTACGTAAATGTAAATGATCAATCTCCTTCTATGAAATCAGATTTTTAGAGTTCTGTGTTAGGCCTCATTTTCACAGATAAAGACAAAATTAGTGGTGGTGGAAGTACCAAAGGGAATAATTAACCAAAGTACAAACGAACATGAGTTAGCTGAATCGTGAGCTGCAAGAATGACTTGAGAAAATCCGTGTGTGTATGTGATGTGCATAGATATGTCCATGTGCTCAGGGCACTGAAGGGGCCAGCTCTGAGAATAACTGGGACATTGCTATTCAAGAAGAGAACTCACTGAAAGCAAGGAATAAAAACAATAAACCAAACACAAAAAGCCAAGGGTTAGTTAATATTAACAAGTATGAATCAGAATCTAGGAATTGTAGAAAGCTACTGAGGAATGTGTGTGTGTAAACATACACGTACACACATAGATGTATCTATAATACACATGTATATGTATTATCTACATCAAATGTATTGTATATGTATATGAATATACCCTTAAATAAATCAGTGGTGAGATAGGACCAATATTGTACACTATTAACTTTTCATTTTTACTAGAATTTTATATATATTAACAATATATGAATATATATAGATAAAACTAATCAATTGTAATTGTAAAGTATGATTACTTAATTAGTAATGAAAATGGAAAGTGCTTGAATGATGCCATAGGAATGAAAAATTAGAAGAGTTTGAAAAGATAATGCAGAAATGTCAGAAATTCTGGGTAAGTATTGATGCTCTGTATTTGGAAAAGGCAGCAGAAGAGCATGACAAGGTCTCATTACAATTGTAACTCAGGATTCGTAATAATGGATAATAATGCTGGGCATTTTGCAATAAACAGGCTTGAACTGAGAGTTTCTGAGAGTCATAAAAAATCTGTTTGAATCATTCTCTGAGTCACTGCTGTTGATTTTTTTTAGTAGAGTGTTGGGGAAGTTCCAGATGATGGGAAGAAATCTAATATTGTGCCAATAAAAGGCTAAATGGGAAGACCCAGATAATTATAAGTCTATCAGCCTGACATTGATCTCAGGCAGAATAATGGAATGGTTTCTAAAGGGCTCAATTAATAAAGAATTAAACAAGGGAAATATAGTTACTGCTAATCAGCACGGGTTTATGGAAAACAGACCTTGTGAAATTAGCTTGGTATCATTTTTATGGTATTACAAATTTGGCTGATGTAATGAAGTTCTGTAGGGCACTGACTGGGTACAAAGTATTGATGAAAAGCTGGAAAAACCATGTGCTTATTTAGCAGTGTAGAAGGAAAATGGGTAAATTCAGAGCGTTGTGGTTATCAACACAGGAATTGGGTTTTTGCTGCTTATGGTGAAGGATGATGTAACTTGGAAACAGACATGGGTTTATTTTCCGTTGAGCCAGAATCCGTACTTAGCACACAGCTCTGTCTCCCTGGAGCATGATGTATCCCACTATTCTTCTAAAAGTAATGAGCGCAATCAATTACTGGTAAAAGGCATTCTGGATCAGATGGTGAGCTGTGAGCAGTGTGTTTGGATGCTGTCTGATAGCAAGATTGCAGGTAGAGAGATGGGTCAGAAGCGTAAGTGAAGACTGAAGGGATGTAAGGATGGTAGGTGACAACAAAATCATCTTTTTATTCTTTTCTCATTTTATGTTTCTCTTTGATTGACCAGCGGGTCCTTTTGTTGATTTCTTTGAGGCTGCCAGTTAATGTGCATGTACAGCACCCAGCACAGTCAAGTGCTCCATGGTACATCCCAGAAATGGGAGCTGTGATGAAGTAATTCTCTTCTTGCAGCCTCTACTGTCAGAAAAAAAAAAAAACAAAAACACAGAAAGGCTAAAAGAGAACTATATGTAGTTAGCATATGTGGAGATAAAATTTAACAACTTTTTTTACTGCGTTCTACTACAATTTTTTCAATCTCTTCTTAGATAAATCTTTGGCTTTGCTTCCGAAGAGTTGATTCATTAAAACTAGATCAGAGTATTTTCTTTTATATTGGTTGTTTGTTAGAGCTTCCTGGAAACATTAATTTCTGTTCTTATGAGAATTCAGATCTTGAAGATAGAGCAGAGAATAGAAGGAAACCTTCCAGATTTCTATCACCCATGATTGATGAAGAGTTGCTGAGCAAAGCTGCAGGAAATTTCCATACATTCGTCTTGCCCACAAGTTTTATGGGAAGTCCAACTGTATTCCTGGAGAACTTTCATTGGAGTGAGGTGAGGTTCTCCATTAGACAAATCACCTAAAGACCACTTCAGACAGCTCATTTCTCATAGTGGTGACAATTCGGTTTTATTAATGTTTCATGCGGAAGTGGAGAACACAGGAATTTTTGAAGTTGGGTCAGATCTTAATGAGCTGTAAATAGGGCTTATCTAAACAGACCGTAGTTGCTTGAATAATTAATTTTGAATAATTGACTTTGCTTCATGTTTCTTTTAGATTATTTTTTCTTTTTTTCATTTATAATCTATTGACATGCAAATTCTTAAGTCTAAGTAAATAAACATTGCATGGTAGAATTCATCCAGGGGAAATCACTTATCCTGAAGTCAGTATTTTATCCTCAGACAATATTCTGTGGGCATATACATTTGTTAAAAAGTAATGAGTGGAAAAGATCTGGATATCCCTGTGGAGATTCATGATGTTTAAAACATTTTTTTTATAAATTCATGAATTTCTTTCAGAACAAATGAGCGAAAGAGCTACAAAAAGGTGATACACTTTTATTAAAAACATGGTAATTCTCTAGTTAAGATGAACAGAAGTACATCAGATTTTAAATTTCTGCAAATTTTAACATTTAGGTACTGCAGGAATTACTGTGAAAAATCCAGTGCCAAGTTTAAATGTGTCGCTTGATACCATTGCTCATTTAGGTAGATATATTAATTGCATTTTTAGTCTTGATTTCTCTAAAAGGCTTTTGCTAACAGGTTTTGAATCCATTTTAAAAAGGTGTGCAAGGTGAGAAAAGTATGAAAGCAATTTTGGATGTGAAAAGGCTTTTGTATCATTTTTTATTAAAGGTGGGAGGTATGGAGGAGTCTGTTCCCATGCCCATAAATAACGAGGGCTCCAATTCTCCCCCTGCCGAGTTACAGCAATTAGGGCTTTTGTAAAATTGTTCAGATGCAGCAATGAATGAACAGTCACTGAAACTGAAGGACATGACAGCTAAAACTGAGAGAAGGGCTTGATGTCATGGGTAATTCAGTATGACAGAATACCGGAATACTACTGAGGCCAAGAGCATGATTAAAGGAAAATCAGTGTCTCTGCCTTTAGATCTGCAATTACAGGAGATGAAATGTGAAAATGGAAGGGACTAGCCCCCCCTCACCCCCCCTTTTTTTAGAAAATAAATTTAAAAACAAAAAATGCAGATAGGAGGAAGAGGAAATCTTCTTAGAAAATGGTTATTATTCCAGCATCTTTCATGAAATGGTTTTATTGACCTGGAAAAGATCTTTTAGTAATAGTGACAAGATGTTAAATGAGAAGTATCGTTGGTCTGTCCTGATGTGTTTGTTCTTCTCTCCCTTAATTTATTTGGGAGATAAGTCTAAGATTTTCAGAAAATGTATAAAACACACAGAATTTGCAATTACGACCCAAGAAAAATTTGCATTTAACTTTGCGGTTTATGGTCAAACTTGTCAATGCCAATGTAGATTATTGACTTGTACAGTAGATAAAATATGTGTGCAGCTTTTAGAGTACTACTAAAACCTTGGTCATGCAAAAAAATTCTGTGAGTGCATCTCCAAATAAATAAAGGCAGTTCAAAAATTCCAAGTTTTATGTAACTGTAGTACGAGGTTAATCTGGTCAAACTCAGGTGCAATCCTAAATGTAATACATATTTTTCTGGGTTTCATGTATGGAAAATTTGGCAGCCCAGTAGGGAGATAACTTTACAAGATGGTATGAATAAAAATAGCGTATAGTTTTTCCAAAAATTGTTTCCAAAAATAAATATATCAGAGGTATCGGGATGTTCATGCAAAGAAAGGCATCAGCTTTTGTCAAAACAATGTAATGTTCTAAGTTGATTTAGCGATGGTTATAATCAGCAGTAAATTATAATCATGCTAAATGATCAGGTTTAGTATGTGTAAGTGCAACATACAGCAAAAGATATTGCAGGTGTTTGTAAAATGAGTAAAGTACTCTGATAGGTAAAAATGCAGTGCTCAAAGTTTGAAGTGTAATTTTTTCTCTCTCTTTTATTTTAGTATATTTTTAATAGCTGTCTGAATTTTTTTTTAAAGACAAACCTGGCATTATAATTTGGGGATCTGTTTCAGTAGAGTGTAGTGATTATGTGTGTGTGTGTCTGGAAACTGTGGGAATAAAGGATCATACTGTTTTAGAAATCAAAATACAGAATTATGCTCTTAATGTTAGAGACACGGGAGAGAGGAGTTAGAAGTGTTGCTGAAGGCAATTATCTAGAGACTTGCTAAACTCACTGAACTGTTCATATTAAATATACTAATTCCCCAGGCATTAACTCAGCTCAGGGAAGTTTCCTAGGTTTCTCTACATTAATACTGTTAAGAGGAAAGGCAGGGAAGCCAGGTCAGTTTGGGAGGCTAATCAGAACAGAATGAAGAGAGTGGAAAAGCTATCTTCATTTTCTGTTTGTAGAGGATTGAAGATCTTTGTTCTTTCAATTACTACATGAGAGAAGGAAGAGAACTTTCCAAAAACACAACATGAGAACCCCAGTGCTGAATATAGAGTATTGCATTGTGCTGACTGGGTGTACAATGAATGGCCAGCAGTCCTTATCCTAAGGATCCTTATTGCAAGGATCCTTTTGCTGAGCAGGGATCCTTTTGCTGTCTCTTCTTCCTTTTGGACATTGGCATCCTCACTTTTGTCATTCTCCTGCTCCCAGTTGTTGCACTTCTGTATTTCCTTTTTGATTGCCTGTTCCTATTTGCCTGTTCCCTCTTTTATTTCATTGTGCCTGAGCATTTGGAAACTAAATGGGTATTTGCCATCTTAGTATCTCTCATTTTATTGCTGTGTCGATTGTTTTGGTTTTGGCCGGTCTAGTTTTCCCCTCCTTTACTCTCATACATCTGGAGGAAAGAAAGGGCTTCCCAGAGAGTTTCTGGGAGTGTTGTTTTGAGTTTTCTACCCTATAAATGGATGAAATAGAAGGTCTGCCTGAGCAGTGTTAATTTTCTTCTGGTCCCAGCTGTGCTCTGTAGCTTTTACAGTGATCTTTTGGCTTGTGAGATGAGTGCAGTTTTGAATATGTGATGAAATATGAGGCTGCATTTGTTCTGTGGATAGGCTTTTCCTCCTGCACAATGCTGAAACACTGAAAGCATAGTTGTTGGTCTAGGCCTACCTTGTCTGCAAGTGTCTCATTTAAAATAGCTCAAATATGACTACGTATAAAAACATACATTATATATGAGCCTGTTAAAACCTTTAAGAAAAGTGACACATGAAATTTGATGTATTTCCTCTCTACTATTTCCTGGCATTTGGACTTTTTTGGCTGACACTACTTGCCTTTATGCATGTTGTCCTAGTGCCTAGGAGCCAAACAGGTTTGATTTGTGCTGGCACAAACAGTGTATGAAGAGTAGGTGAAGCAGATCATTGCAGTCAGTAAGAGGAAGGGAAAATCAACTTTAACTCCTCATCAGTGCAAGAAATTTTTGTGGGTTTTTTTTTTTAAATATCATCTGTTTGTGCTACCTCAAACACAGTTTTTCTGAAGGCAGAAAATGTTATTCTCAAACTTCAGAACTTAAATCCATTTATTAATGTTGATTCTGAATCATATCTGGTTTAGCTAATTTCAGTTGCATGCTTTTTGAGGTCTGCAAGTAACACTAAAAGCTAGCAATAAATATGGGTGTGATTCAGTGAAATGTAATGCTGGACAACAGCTGGATATTGAAAAACGCCTTTATGTTTGTTATGGGGATACTGAAGTTTTGTTAAAAGAAAGCATCTAATGAAAACATGTTACAGGCTAGAAGGCAGGATTTGGTAAAGAAAAGGGGTTTTTTTCTGCAAAGCATAAACACAGTGTAGTCTAGGATTCATAAAATCCTTGGAATTTTACTTCAAAGTATAGTTAAGCCCTTGATGCAACTCTCACCTTAAAAGTCAGTATCCAAAATTGTCATCTAGATTCTGTATCTGTATTTAAAATTGCCTAATATGATTAGTTGCTTGGCATAGCATTATAATTGAAGTATTTAATAAACTGTGTAAGTACTCTTTTTCATCCATACAGTTTCTTTGTGAGGCTGAGTTTTAAGGCCTGAAGTCTTAACAAATTAATCAGCTTTCCGCAGCAAAGCAAGCACAATTTCCTCCCTTGCATATTTTAAGTAATCCAGGCTTGGGGGAAGGGCCCAGCCTTTGGGGATGGCGGCTTCTTTTAATTCCTGTGTAATTCTAAATCCTCAAAATTAAAGATGAGGAGCAGAACGAGAAACATTGCAATGCACAGTGTTTTCCTCTTTCCTTTATTAGTCTGTGATAAGGTAGTGCAAACAAGAGGCTTTCTGCTGTGCTGCTCTGGAGTTGTACTTTGAGTAGGGTTTGGCGATCTATTGCCACACAGGTGAAAATAAATTCCTGTGAAAAGTGTGTAACCTTTGCTTCTCATTGATTGTTTTTGTATAGATAATTTCTTTAGCTCTGTCGTCCCCAGGCAGCTGAAGCTCAGGCTTCCATGACTCAGAGACATTTGCCTGCGCCACACTCAGATAAGCAAGGATGTGTTCATGGAAGAAATTAATTGGTGAATCTATTACTTGTAATGTTTTCTTTCCTCTGTATGGTAATTTCTTTTACTGATACAGAAACATTTTGGTTAAGACAGTGGCAACCAGATACACGGAATGTGTTTGTCCATAGCTGCAAGAAGATGAACTGCATGCCACCTGCTAAGCAAGGCAAAATATATTTCTTTTTTTAACCTTTTGAAATAATAATTATACCTGCAGCCTAGAGTATTCTAAATTGTGTTGTTATTAGATTTCTTTTTGGACAAAGACCACTATACATCCCCTGTGGATCTGATCTTGCAGCCGGGTAAATGGTGGTACCCCATAAGTAGTCTTAGTAAGATGGGTGCCCAGAAGTGCAGGGATCAGTCCCAGGGATCCTTAGCGGCTGGATGCTCATCTACACCGCAGCTATAGCCACAATCTCTTGCTATTTAATTGAACAATGTGAGTCTGAATAGGTTGCAATTAATTCAGAGTGCAGAAGCCAGATCACCAAGATGAAATTCAGCCATCATTATTGTTTCTGAGCTCTAATTTATACTCTGTATGCCTGTAACATTTTACTTTGATTGCAAGGCTTTGCATCTTCTTTGCGCTGTCAGAAACTGCTTTTCACCATGTGCTTTGAGTGTTCCACTGTGCATCTCCTGTGCTTTGGTTTTGAGAATTGAAGTGAAAGGCTACTTCATCCTTCATCTGTAGCAGACTTATGATTAGATTTTAATGCAGTGGCAGGTGTCTTTTGAACATCAGCAGATACATCAGTGTGCTCCTGGCTGAGGACAGAAATAAAGGTCTTCGGTTTTCAGTTGGAAAGTTGTGCCTTTAGATACCTCTAGTTCAATCTGGAAAAGGGAAGCTTTGGGGTGACCTAATTGCAGCCTTCCAGTTGCTGAAGGAGCTACAAGAAAGAGAGAGAGAGACACTATTTACAGGAGCATGTAGTGATAGGACAAGAAGGAATGGATTCAAACTGCCAGAGGGCAGGGTTAGATGGGATATTGGGAAGAAATTCTTCCCTGTGAGGGTGGGGAGACCCTGGCACGGGTTGCCCAGAGAAGCTGTGGCTGCCCCATCCCTGGAAGTGCCCAAGGCCAGGTTGGATGGGGCTTGGAGCAACCTGGAATAGTGGAAGGTGTCCCTACCCAGGGCAGGGTGTTGGAAATGAGATGATCTTTAAGGCCCCTTCCAGCCCAGGCCATTCTATGATTCTATGATCCTATGATTCTATGATTCTACTTCTGTCTGAAATGAAAAGGTTTTATATATTGTACTTTTTACAAGACTCAAGAATCTCAGTGATTTCTGAGATTACAGGATACATAATTGTCTCCTATTTAGTTTCCAGTAACAATGCACAGAAATGCCACTCTCTTGACTGAACTGCCGTTCACACTTGTCCTCCAAGCCTCAGTTCTTTCTGATACATGCATGCTCTTTTTTATATACACCTGTACCTTTGTAGTACACCTGCAATATTATTTGTGGGGGTGGAGGAGGGCGTTTAAAGCATTTGAAAGAATTGGGCGAACAGTTATATTTTACTGACTAATAATTGATAATAGAATCACTGTCACTGACGTAAATATAGATTGGATTTAGCATTTCAATGCTCGGTAGTTTTTCCCTATAGCACTTAAACAGTAGGTGAGAAATCAATGTTGAGTGTTTAGCTGAGTTACTTACACAAACTGAAAATATTATTTGAGCTGATAATTCTAGCCTGGATCTGGTTTAATAGGAAACAGTTAAAAATTGCCACTGAGCAAAAAAATGGGAATCTGAAGTGTGGATACTTGACCCTGGTGTTCTGAAACACAGAGAGAATAGGTGGAAAGTTCCATGCAACTGGGATGAGCACCTGCCTTCTGCCTGAGGAACAGGGTGTGGGCCTGAGAGGGAAGTTGGTGTCAGTCGGTCAAGTCTTTGCAGAGCAGCATCATTGAGCAGTCTAAGCACTGCATAACTCATATTTTAAGCACAAAGTAATATGCTTTTACAAGTAAATACTACTGAAGAAATTTTACATTCATTTAGCTGCCAAGATTTGCAGTTCTGAGTTTAAAACATGGATGTGAGTTTATACTTCAGATTTTACCAGTTAGAAATATGCTGTTGGAGGTGGTTATTATTACACTCATAAGCCATGATAAATACTATACAAAATAAATGACAGAAGATCTTGGGGGAAGGATCACCTGCAAATTTCTGCTGTGTCTGGGCATTAATATATTTATTGCAAAATGTAAGTGGATATTGTATTCAAGCAAAATTTTAAAATGAGATATTGAACATTTTTCCCGGGCAAGACAAGGCATTTACTAGTCAGAGGCTTTACTAGTCTCAGGAAAAATTCATCTATGCTCAGCAGGCTGTGAAAATAAAATAACCCCAGTTGCAAGGGGTATCAGGACATGGTTCTACAATTCTTTTTTGGGACAAATGTTGTCTTCCAGATTTTTTTAGTGTTGGTAGGTCAAGCAGAGCTTTTGTGGGTTGCCAGAAATATTTTTAACGGAATTCCAAAGTGAAAATGAAAAACGTGGGTGGGCTTAGCTGTCTATAAATAGAAAATCTAATGTATTCAGTGCTCTAAAATATTTTGTCTGGCCAGCAGCTACAGCTCCAGAAATGTGTGGGTGTTCTGTAGGTCCTGTCATGTTACAGACACTCTAGAGAATCAAAAATACTGCCTCATCTCTAGGCTTGCTAAGGCAACTGAATTCCATTATGTCTTAAAAAAATAATAAGCTGTTCCTCAAGGCAGAGAACCATCTAAGTGTTTTCCTTAGCTGTTCATTACGCACAGTTTAAAGGCAATAATTAATGCCTGACCGTAAGTATTACACCTGATTATTTCTGATACAGCAATAAAATGCCAATAAGGGTGTTTGAAAATGGAAAACATGAATGAGAAAGCAGACTGTTTAAACTGGAGGGCTGTCTCGTCATATGCAACTAGCAAATGCTACTTTTTGTAGACTGGTGTTTGCCCAATGTACTTTGAATGAATATGAGTTTTACTGATTTCTCAGAGTATATGCTGCATATAAAACAGCCTTGGTTAATCATCACTAGAACATGAAAATGGCATTAAAGTACTTTTCTAAGTACTTTTTGTGACTTTTCTGCATCTTCCAGAAAACTTGTGGCGTTAGCAGAGGTGTAATTATTTCAAGATCGAATGTAGAAAAACAGGGGTAGGTATTCTGTAGTTAAAGACCTTAAAATGTTTTCCATAAGCTGTTTCTTGTACATTACTGAGAATTGCTCAGCTACATTTTAAAGTTCTTTAAGGATGATGAAATCAAGGTGATGGAAAGATGCTTTCTATATGTATCATTTGTATTCCTTTCGAATTTGCTACATTATTTATGATGCAGTCTTGAAATTATAGTGATCTCGTATGTGAGGAAGTCTGACATTGTAAATTCAATGAAGATTTACCTGCCTTGAAAAATAGATGAGTAGATGAGTATTCTTAGTCATAATGTATTATATATAATCATAGCAAGCCAGACATTTCATGAAATGGTGCTCAGTGACTCTGAAGTACTCCCTTTGACTTGACTCGAACAAACAAAATTACACGTGTTCACACTGACAGTATAAAGAGTGTGGGCTTTAAGAACTCTTAAAATATTGTAAAGAGGCAGGAATACGTCAAAGATGGATATGTACTGTTTTCTAGTGATTCTCCGGTTTCCATGTGCATTCTTAAAATGTGGAATTTATCATGCCCATTCTCATCTAAAAGGCAGTAGTGAAACATTTTGTAAACTTTGCTGCAGATCATGGAAACATGCTAAACACCAACTCTCTGTATACTGCACTTCCAATAAAAATCATTTTTAGTACACATACAGAACTTGGAGAGCCATTGTCAAAACACAAGGATGGATCAAAATGCCTGAAACCTGGGAAAAGTGCTGTATAAAATATCAAAATGAAAAATAATACATCAAATGTGTCTCTGAGGGCTGTGGCAATACACAGCATATGACATGAGACTGGTACTTCTCCGAAGTATCCCAGACAGATAAGCACCATATCACATCTCTCCTTTCACGTTACCTTTTTCCTGACCAAGAAACAAGGCCACGTTGCGTGTGAGTGAGTCCAGTTTCCTCTCTGTGGGCTGCTGGACACCGATGCTTTCACACTGGCTAAAGCACTCAAGAATATTTTGCTTCATGTTCTTGTGGGGGCAAAGGGACGTGGTAATTCTTTCTGAGCTGTGGGTCTTGGCTGTTGTCAATGGAGGCAAACTCCGAAGCTCTGCAAGTGCTTTTTGAAATATTTATTGGTATTACAGTGTGAAATACAATACCGATGGTATGAACATGTATTATTGCTCATATTTTCACAAAGGGTATTAATGCCTTTGATCTGAATGCTTTTGGTAATGTTAGTTCATTCCTTTTGATAAAGGTAGAACCAGGAGCCTTTGTAGAAGTGTCAACTTTTGGTACCTACCAGGGAGCCTGTACTTAGTACATTTTCAATATTTATAATGGGAGAAAAAAGAAGGGGGGAAAAGTTAAAAGTAAGAAGCACTAACAAGAAATTATTCCTAATCATATTGCTATTCCTGAGGCATAACAGAAGAATTCTGGAAAAGTCAAATTGCAGGATGCAAACCTCGGGTGTCAACTTGTCACTATGTTACATTAAAGTGGTTATTAAAATCATTATGCTATCAACCTGTGAAGTTTGGGCATACCAAATATAGCCACCTGCTTAATTGCTCAGTGTTTTGCAGTGAGTGAAAGAAAAGGCGGAAAGGGAGGTGGGAGTGGAGAGAACGGTGTGTTTTCAAGGTACCCTAAAAGGCCATTTTTCCTGTGGAGTAAATTATGCATTTGTTGTTCAATAAGACCTTAGTCTTTGCATATAAAATATTTTATTAGAAGTGCAGCTGCCTGCCTGTCTACATAGCTTAGAAATGGTTTTATTGAGATTTTCCAACAATGCAGCACAATGCATATTGACATGACTTGGTAGCTCTAATCGTGTTATTGACACTGCTCTTCCCTTGGGAAATCAGATTAAAATGAACTGATATTGCCAAAACCAGTGTCTAGAATACTTTGGGTCAGGTGTCAAAGTCTAATTTCCCATGGGAGTAAAGCTGGAGAAACTCAGCTGAACTTACTTCAGCTTTATATTTGTATAAGTAGCAACTTGATTCTTGATTATCATACTAGAGACTTGGCTGTGAAAAGGCTGAAATGTGATTCTAGGATAAAACAGTAAATTACAATATTGCTACAGTAACTACATAAAGCAGGCAATGAAAATGTAAATTTGGGGAGGAGAAGGAGACAAAAAACCCAAACCTTCAGCCAATTTGTTTTGAAGAGCACATTTACTCCAAATTGTGTGTTGTCTCCATAAAAGTGAAGAATGAGGCAAAAAAAGTAATTTCTACAAATACCACAAAGTGTATTTGCTTTATTTCTTTGTACTGTTTGTCTCCATTTCTTTAAAACTGGGATTTTTTTTCTTGTCCCGCACCAGACATGACATAAGGCTGATGATGCAGAACCTACCAAGGCTCAGTTGGCATGTGGTAACTTCACCACACAGTAACTGATGGCACTGCATTCAATGAACTTGCACAATCACTGAATTTTCAAGGTGCCATTCAGATTCAGTTTTGGTTAAGAACTGGAGGGCAGTCAGTCTTTCTTGCTTACCTGCTATGTTTCTAGATTAAAAAAATAGCAGAAAATTTAGCTGCAAATACTGAAATAATTTATTGAGCATATTTCTGCAGTCTGTGGATGTCATCCATCGCAAATTCTCCTATGAATAAAGAAATTGAGGGAAAAAAATAAACTTGATCTCCTTTTTCTCAAATCTAATTTTATGGAGATTAGAGCATTGAGAAATGTGACTAGAGGTTAGCATTCACTATTTTTTTTTCCTTCTGACTGGCAATTCTTGCCATGTCACAATATGATTCATAGAGAGAAGCATGTACTCTTTGGTAAAAGATCTGAGTTGAAGAACATGTACATCCTATCCTCTTCTTGTACATCCTATCCTCTTCTGAGGATAATTTGTTGAAGAGAATGTAATTTTCATCTGTTGGAAGTGTCTGCATGTGCCCCCTCCTTCCATCTGGCCATGGAAGTTGCTGGCAGTGGTGCTGTGGATACATCCGTAGATTTCTGAAGTGTTCGTTTGAAGAATGGAAGGTGATATTGCATTAATCAGCACAGCTATTACCAATGCCATTGGAGTTACATGTGCCCTGGGGAATTCCATCACACTGTCCAGTAGGGAAGGGCGTGGTATCACCACTGTTACTTCAGGTCTCCCTGCTTGCCCGTAGGTTGGTCTGGGAGGAGAATACAATTAAGGATCCTATAGAGTATGAAATTTCTACTTCCTTCCTTCTGTCCCTTGTGTCTTTTTTTTTTAAATTGAGATACTATTCTTTTCACTAAAGGCATTTATTTTTCCTGTAAGACTTTCTAGTAGAGTTGTTGTAATTATTAGTTGTACATTTCCTACAAGGAAATTTGATGTACTAACACACATTCCTTCTTGTGTAGAAGAATTTTGCCCTCCTATGAATTTATTACTTAATTTTGGGTTGTGTCTATTTAGAACTAGTTAGCACATATGTATAGAAGTTATTAATATACCCACTCATCCAAAATTACTCTGGATACTCTCCCTACTGTGATACGCCACCATAATTAATTGAAGCACATATTCAGAAAACTCATGTTATTATTTGAAGCTAATAAGATATTTCTAACATAAACATAAACTTTTTTCCCCTGGAAATTCTGTCGTTTCTTGGCATCTCACTCTTGAAGGCAAACTGTCCTTTTCTGTGTGTTTGTACAGTCCCGGTCCCAGTGGATGGACCTTACTGGCATTCTTTTGTTCCATCAATATAGATGTAAAATACTGTCATTAAGGAAGTGACTGAAGTAGCAGACTTTTCTTATAAAATCTCAGACAAAGTCAGCCCACAATGAATTTTAGCATTTGCCATATGACATCCATTTAAGAAAGCTGATTTGCAGCTTCTGTGAGTAGCTGTCAGAGATAAAATTGTCCCTTTATCTCTCAACTGATACGAAGCTTCATTCTAATACAAAAATCATGTGAAGATTATAATTATACAGAAGCAAATAACTGAAAAAATTGCCCATCTTCTTTGGAAGGTAGGAGAAAGAAATTCCAAGTTTTGAAAAACTGGTCTAGTGGAAGATGTCTGTGTCGATGACAGGGGGTTGGAATGAGATGATCTTTAAGGTCACTTCCAACCCAAACCATTTTCTCATTCTAAATTGTGCCATGTTTATGTTGTTTTCATTAGTTTCAAGCTTCATTTATATCAGTTGTTCAGACTGTACCTAGAAAATCACATAAACTGTTAAAGCCAGCAGGACTACTTGTTTGTTTCTGTGACATAAAGGTGGAGTAGAGGGGCATGGCCGAACTGAGTGGGAGTGGAAGTTGTTTGGGAAACAATAGGCAGTGCTGCAGTGGCAATAAAAGATAAGGATTTGTTGGAATGGCATGTTTGGTTATATTAATTTATAAATTTATTGAGAAAAAAATTCAAATTCACCTTCAAGTTGCTGGTTCAGAGAAGAGTGGCTGGTGTGTTGGTGGGTGGGTGCCTGAGGGCTCTCTGTCTCTGGGTTCCTCAGTGCTTTTTGAAGACTCATTTGTAGGAATCCCATTATATGTTGAGGCCTGTTGACTTGCAGCGACATTCTGATTCTCAGGCAGATCTAACTGAATGTAGCATCTCCTGCACTGTTCTTTGCCTTTACTCCTTGTGGTGGTGCTTCTTAGAAGTGTTGGGATAAGGGAAAAAGAAAAGGGACAACAAATTATCCATTTCCTTTTGCCAGTTAATTTTATCTTCTCAGGTTTGGCCTTTTCAGCCGTAATTTGATTGTCATGAAGCATCTCAGAACCTGTTTGCTTTGGAGTAACAAATGTTCTTATAGTAAACTATTCCTTTAGATCAAGCTTTCAAGATGCTTGCTCAGCCTCTCTTGAGCTTTGGTTAGAAATACTGATACTGAATAAATGTCCAAGGTGAGCAGTAGTTTCTGGAGAACGAGTATGGCTGTCTAAGGCAAATAGCCCAAGCTGATTATGTGCATCAGTCTCCTCCACTGCACTTGACCCTGACACATTTTGGAGCAGGCAGGTCCTCCTTATTTCATCAGTGCCATAGTTAAAGACAGTGGCCTGTCAGCTTGTTTCTTGCTGAGGTCAAACACATCACATGGAGTGGGACATCAGCACGATCAGATCTAAATTGCTTGCTGCACCAATTTCTAGCTGTATTGTAGTTTAATATCAAATCTCCTGGTTTCCTTGCAGGTGTAAAAGACACATGTGGCGTTGGGGAAACAGGGTGGGGGGGGAACGGTGAGGAGTTACATTTTCAGCCAGTTGATTACTGATCTGAACTTCCAGACCAGGGAGAGCTGTGTAGGCATGGATTGCAAAGCTGTGCCATTTATCAGCTGAATTCACTGGCTTAGAATAGAGTTATTTTAACAAGTTTTGTGAAAGAAATGTTGGTGATGGAGTAATACAAGCATTCAGTACATCTGTGGAAACACAAAATGCCTTTTCAGAAATATTTCAGCACAATATCAGCATTTCAAGACAGTTACATCTTTTAAAATAGACTGTTTAGTGGGTTCCATGATCCTGTGGGAGCTCTGCACACAGAAATTTGCTGAACAATATCAGTTGTTACAACTTTTGTCTGACTATAGCTTGGTGCTATATTTGTATATAATGTTAAAGCTCCTAAAACTGCAGCTCTTGTCCCGAATAAGTAATACCACATTTTAAATAATAAAAGGGGCTGCATATTGAGTCTTCATGTTGCCTTCAGAAAGCTAAACTCACTTAAGTCTTATCTTGCTTACTGTTTTTGTGAGCATCATGTTGCAGGAGAATATTATTGACCAAAAGGCTGTTTGTGTGTTAGGGCTGGGCAGTTGTCACAAGCGAGGGTCGTGATGATTCGTTACCTTGATCTCAGAGTGCAAAAGAAACACAAACGGGGAAAGTTTTTTATGCTTCAATCAAATCAGTGCACTTTTACTGAGTGCCAACAACACGATTATGCGATAGATGAGGGGGAGAGAGATAAGGAAACAAAGGATAGAGAGAAAAAGGGGGGGAAGGGGTTAATAGCTACCAACGGCGAGTTGGGATCCTCGTGGTCCGTCTTCTTCCGTGGGGAGATCTCAAAGGGGGTCTCTTCAGAAAGTCCTTTTACAGTCTTTTCAGAAGTGGAGGGCAACCAGCCAACAGGCAAGGAAACAAGACCCATTGTTTTGGGGTAACTTTCAGAAACGGAGGGCAACTAGCCAAAGAGGTAGGGGAACAATACCCATTGTTTTGGGGTAACAGTGCAGGGTTTGGGCACGGAACATTCCTTCTCGCTCCAGTGCAGCCCTTCCCGCCTGGGCAGCAAGGAACAGCACCAGAGCAACCTGTTCAGCTTGCACACCTGTGGACACTTGGCAGACATCCCACCTCTGGTCTTGCTAGGACTCCTGTGCCCTTGTCCCCTTAGGGGTTTTTAGGGTCTTTCAGTCTCTGTCCTCATCGATGATCGTGAGACAGATAAGAGATCTTTGGACCGTCTCTTACAGCAGTCTTGTAGAAATTAAATGTTTTGCTCCAGATACTCCCTTCATATCTAGACAAAGAAATGAGCAAAAAATTGTACTTGAAAATGGGGATATCATCTACAGTTCCCTGAGACTGAGCTTTCACATCTTCACTAACTAACTTTAAGGTCTCAGGTTTCCCTGAGAGATCTGGTTCTAACAGGTTCGATTCTATAATTGAGAAAAAAATTGCTTCCCAACATAAAAGCTATGCAAACTCCTATACAGAATTTCATACATACAGAGCTGAGAAGAAAAGGCAAACATTGTAAGTTTGGTAATTCAGCACATCCTGTTGATGAAGTGTTTAGAGAGATTTTTTTTGCTTTGATGTATTACTGATTTTATCAGTCTCGATCAAATCTGTGAATTACATGCTAAAGAAAGTTAGTATTTGTAGTTCATCAGCACTTTTCTTTCCCTAACTCAGTCTGTTCTCTTCTATTGAGAAGCTTTTCTTTGTTATTAAAAACGGACTGAATCGGTGCTCTGCCAAACAATTGGAATAGGAGGCAGCTGAGAGAACAGCCCTTAGTTCTTCTCTGTTACCTGGATATAAATGGCAAGGAAAAATCAGCTTCAGTGGGCTTTAGAAACATGTGAAATGAGGGAAGAAAATTGCCAGGAAACCTTCATTCAGCTGGTTTGTGTTTCAGAAAAGCTGCCTGATAGCCCACCCCTGTACAGGCCCTGGGAAGGCACCTCATTTTTGTGCTTTAACTGGTGGGAAGGTAAAAGCTGTTTTCTACTAGGGTTTTGGCAACCACTCAGCCTTTCATTCACACTTGTTTTCTGTTGTCATTCTGTAAGAGCAGCATGCCTGGGGCTCTTTTAGAACCTTGACAGAAAAAGTAACTGATGTCCCAAGCATGGCAGTCCCCCGAGTCTCCTACCCTGCTCTAGGAAAAGGCTTTTTGCTACCTCTAACTTAAGCAGCTGAATCAAGTGGCAGGGATCTGTTGGGAGCCATTGCTTCAGCATGAATGCAAGAGGCTTGATTACTGTTATACCAAGTGCCCTTGAATATGTGCAGGTTCAAACCGTTTTTCTAGGTACTCTTACAGTTTGTATTTACACATTTTAAAGAAGGAAAACTGTTCATCCCAAATATATCACTTACAATCAACTGTTGCTAATATATGTAATTCAGTTTTATAAACCTGGAGTAAGTCCAATCTGAAGTGCAGTCTGTAAAATGATGCACAGCTACATCTGTTGAAATGAAATCTGTAAAATTGCTTTTCCATGATGAATGCAGGCATGGATGATTTCTTTTTTAAATAAAGATAAAATTAAAGTTGTTATTTGTATTCACTCTGCTGTTTTCATACTAAAACCCGTGAAAAGACCACATGGTAATCAACCGGTGGTGTCAGCTATTGCATAAGTGTAGCTTTTGCAGTACATCGTTAGTTTGATTCAGGTCAGGTGGGCTGAAATGAAACCATCTGAAGCAAGTCTCATTTTGTGTGGCATTTAACAAATATGAGATGATAATTGCTGTCACTGAAGCATGACTGCTTTTGTAATGAATACTTTCTGCTAGCGGTCAGAGTACGTAGCTCTGTGTGTGTAATGCAACATGCTTTAATCTTAAAATAATTAGTAAATTTGCAATTGAATTTATTGTTCAATGAAGTTCTATTTCACAGAGGTTCTGGCTTCTACAGTCAAATGATCAATGTTTGCTTTTAATTATGTAGCACTGGAGAGTTCCTGTACACCTTTTTCTGTGATGGCATTGTGCCTCCAAATAGTTATGTGGATTATCAAATCGAGAGCACGGGTTTAAATTGGTTAGTGAAGTTAAGTGCTGGCCCAGCATATCACGTTTTCTTCCCCGTGCTGTTCAGTCAAATCCGCATTATCTGATTTTACAGGCTTTAATGTGGCTCTCTTGTATTTAGGTGGGATTGTTTGACATCTTTGCCTTTCCACTGATCTTGCCCATGGCTGATACTGGTTTCACCTTTCTGCTCATGTTAAGTCAATACCTTCAGCAGTAGATTAAGAGCTACTCCCCTCTGGCTGGAAAAAAATAAGTACAACAGCATGGGTTTGCCTTCTGGTGCTCCTGTGCCAACAGCAGAGCTGGTGGGATGCTTGTTAATGTGTGCGAGGACTGCAGGAAAGTTGTCAGCTTTCTTCTCACATTAATAAAAGCCAACATGTATGCCATTATCCTCTGTTCAAAAATTTTTCCCCCAAATTCAACCTAGTGTTGAAACACTAAAATGCAAAATTAGAAGTACAAATGTGTATCTGCATATATAAAATCTTGTATATGTGTGTCACTTTTAGAGAAGGAGCAAGACTTGAAAGTCTAAAATTCTGTTGTCATTATATAATCAGAGATTTTTTTGGAAACATTATTTTAATGTTCCAGAGATAGGAACCCGAAACAAAACATAATAATAAATCATAATAAATATTACTGTAATCAAAATAATAAAAAACCCTGCAACAGAACCTTCTCAATATAAGAAAATCTTTGAAGTGAGGAAGGAGAAGCCATGTTTTGTTGGACAGAAGTGTTATTTATGTATTTTTTCAAGAACATTACTGCCTGTCCTGATGTGGTCAGCTGCCCAAAATAAAGACTGAAGCAACTAATACTAGTGCCAGGGAGTTCTGAGATTATGCAAGCAGACTTTTAAGTATTAAGAATTTTTATTTTTACGTGCATACTGTTGAACTGTTTTGTCTACTACTTCTCTTTGAGACTCTATTACTTTAAAAAGCTATTTAAAAATGCTTTATTTCACAATTATTTGTATGAAATAAAGAGTACTATGATTAGGATCAGGTAGGCAGGGGAAAAAGTATTTGCTAATGGAAGAAGTAAAAGCTTCATGCTAGTAAATATCTTACCAATTTATGAGAGAAAATGGTGTAGGAAAGCTTTCTAAAAGGTCAGTGAATTTCTATGAAATTGTACTATTCTCATTGCCTTTAAAATTAAGTGTGCAAGGTGAACATTACAAACTGTATGTTCAGTGGCTGAATTGTGATTTAAAGCAGAAGTCAAACACTGGCCCCAGAAAGAGAAAGGAGTGAACACTTTTGCTTCTTCCTACCACTTTTTCAGGAGCTGTCTTTCATAGCAGTAATTTTATATGCACCTCTCTTGGCAAGGTATTTCCAAAAAGGAAGCAGTCTCTATGTAGAGAATGTATATCTACCGTCAACATAATCTTTAAAGGTGAGTCTCCTCTAGTTAGTACTTGATAATAATTAATAAAAAGGAAGCCAGCCAGGGAAAATACGTAACTCATCCATGTCATGCTGTGGCACAGGGCTTTGCCTGCCTTACACCAGGCAGGAATCCCACCTTCTGTCCCTGTCAGAAAGGTGTTGGTCACCCGGCAGCCTGGGGGTCACCTGGAGCTGGTTGGTTGGCTGGAGCTGGTTTTGGGGAGCATCTCTGGTTGTGGGATGAGATGTTTGGCTTGCTCTTCATTTCAGCCACTGCTATAGGTTTGTATTTCTATGTAGATAGATGCTGGATTGAATTGGCCAAAGAAATGTGTTCTTCTAATACAGAAAAAAATCAGTACTTCAGCAACTTTCATGAAAAGATTGAACAGAATTATTTTAAAAACCCAGAGTGATGACCACCATCACAGCTTCTCTGTTTGCATTGCTTGCTCACTTGTGATTACTGAGCTGAAAAGCCCAATTTTAAGGTGGTAGGGACACAGTTGTGGAAAAATATTTGAAAAACCTCACAAATTCAGGATGCAGAAAAAATTATTACAATCAACAGCTGTGTCTCACCTTCTCAAGGAAAGACTCCAAATAAAAGCAGGATACTGCTGAGCATTGATTCTTTTCTATGTGTTTTCAGCCTTCTTTTTGAGGACACAAATTGTCTGCTAAAATCTGTATTTTTCTACTACTATTTTTCAGGCATTTTTTGAAAGACAAGATTGCTAACAGCTGCAGCACTTGTTAAATTTTCATATCCACATTAAAGGGATGACTAATTTATTTCAATTTTAATCTGGTTTAGATTAGCGTGACCTTTTCTTTTCTTTGATTTAAAATCCCTTTCTTGAAAAATTAGTGGTTTTCTCCAGGTTACATGTATTGATTATTAGTGCTGGTATTCATTCATAATTAGAAATACAGTAGGCAATAAAACCATCTTTAAAGCTTGATCTAAAGTTTTCTGGTGTTTTTATTTCACTGTCTTTTGATAATAACCCATACAAGCCTGTAAATAGAGGAACTGTACTTTCTAAAGAGCTGTAAGAAAATCACATGGGCCCAACTGGTAATAATCTGGTTTTCAAATTTTGGGCAAACCCACCTCAAAAATGTTGTGACTGATACAGGAGTGCAGTCAGTCATTTTGCTGGGGCTTTGGACAGTCTCTATATGAAAATGCAACTTTGATCACAACAGTATCTGCACAAACTCCAGCCAAGAATGCTCTGATTTTTGACACTAAAATTACAACTTTCTCTTCAGGAAAGTAATTCTTTTGGGGTTTTTTCCCCTTTCCTATTTTTTTTTTTTAATGTTACATAAGAAAGACTTCAGCAGCCAAATATTAGAAAGATTAGAAAGAAGCAATTTGGCTTAGAAAGAGCTATATAGATTGTAGAGGGTGACAGAAGCTGTCAGTATTGATTTTCTGCCGCTTTCCTGTTTGACCTTTTGGATTGCAGCGGGCGCTCTTAAGAGGATTTAGGTTGTACCAAATTAAAGATATCACAGAACAATTGCTGACTCATATTGTGGAACCTGGCTGAGCTCTTCTGCCGTCAGCACAGGGCCATGGTCATTACTTGATTTAATGTGCTTTGTAGATCAAGTTGTTTGAAAAGCTGCTTATGAAAACAAGGTTAATGATGATAAATGAAGTTGCCGTCTACTTTATTTTCACATGCATGTTTGTGTGTATTTAAACATATAATTTTAAACTTCTGCTTGTGAAATTTGATATGCAAAGTGATCAAAATATACACCAAAAACTCTGATAAAACAATGCTTTAAATATACATCTATAAAAGCTTCTTTTATATTGTTAAGGATGAAATTGGAACAAAAACCCTAAGTGCTTTGTCTTCATTTAACACCTCCTGGCAGCAACTTGACACAAAACTTCAACGTGAACATCCTCTGCTGAGTACTCTTCCACCCTGTTTGGAGGAAATAAATTGCTCGTCTGGAGTAGTTCAAATACTTCAATCTCATTTAATCTTCATGAAGTATTTTACCATTTGATGGAATTCAGTTTGTGGAAATAGTTATTTTTTCACCAGATGCCCAAAATATGTATAATAAATATGGAAAAATAATAAATAGGTGAATTTCTTGTAATTGTTAGGACAATTTTAAGAACCAACATGTTAGTATGCAGTTTTTTGGTTTGATAAGCCTGTGCCAGATTAACGTATTTTAAAATGGCACTGGAATATTGATCTGGAAGAGCTGTCTGTGCTGAGTGTTGGTGCACGAGCTGCCATGCTCTGCGTATGTGCATCTTAATGCGCATGTATACATGAAATGGCAAACCCATGTCAGCCTAAATTAGCAGAGAAGCAAAAAACTCGAGAGTTTATATATATTTCAATAATGTAGTGTCTAATGGAAAAGAAAAACAGGCTACACTGTGAGGATACTACTCTTTAATGTTGTAGGATCCACACTTGAATCTTAAGCCCAGAGAAGTCACCTTGTGCTGCATTTGCTTGGCTGTTCTCTGCTTTGCTGAAGAACAAAGTCTAAGATCCAAAGACCTTTAAGCTTTGGGAATATATATATTTTTGTCCACTCACTGCTACTTAGCATCACTGTTTTGAGTAGGCCGTGCTAAGCTCTGTATCCTGACTGTCAAGTTGTTTCTTTTAGAAATAGCCATTTTGTGTTGATATCAAATTTTGTTAGTTTACTACTAACTGTAGCTAAGCTGGAGTACTATTCATGTGACTCCTGTATCAGCCTCTTTGCAGATACTCTTGCTTTGTAATAAAAATGATTATCAGATTCAGAAATACTAATTTTGCATACATTCCACTGATGAGTCCTGCTGGGAAGCCTGTTGTGCATCCACCAGTTTCCATGGTGTGGGGCATTTGTTTGCTGCTTCAATGGAGTTCATTTCGGCTACAGAGAGACAACTTTTGGCAGAGCAGGTGTGGCTTAGGGCCAAGAAAGAACTGAATAATGCAAGGATATGAAGTATTTGTGTGCAAGAAATTGTTTTCTGTTACCAAATGCTTTGAGCTCACCACCAATCTCCTCAGTATGCATTTGTGTCTAGTGTATTGAGCCATTCTTTCTCCCTTCCAGTCTTTCTTTCTAGTTCTGTCAGAGGATCCTTGAGGCTTGAGGTCATGCTGCTGTAACTGCTGAGCTGTTCACAGCCATTTAGCAACTTCTTTGTGAAGACCGAAAAATAAAGATATTTGGATCTGTAGTTTTATGGAAAACTAAAAGTGCAGGGTTTTTTTCCTACAGAGCACATGACATTAGGAGGCCTTGATTTTAGTTTTGCTCATTGAATTAATTTCTTTTGGACCTCATGCTTTTGTTACTGGCTTTGACTTCCCCTTTAAAAAGGATGGTCACTCTTGGCCATCTCTCTCAGTTGTTCCACATCTTGTGCAACCTCCCTGTTGTTTGCTCTGGCATGGTGATGATGGAGCTTAACTGGATATATGAATTGATTGAGATTTCAAGTAAACATATTTTTTTCCCACTGCAGAAGTATTTTTGACCTAGATCAGCTTGCTGGTTTATTTAGATAAACGTGTGCTCCTGCAAGTAAGTGTGCTGGCGCTGAGCAGGAGTAAGCAGGCACAGAGAAAAGGCCTTGCTGTTGAGGAGGAGGTACCTGTAAAGTTCCACTTCAACTTCTGGGGACTCTAAAACTGTCCTTTATACTCTCTTCAGAGTCCCTAAAGCAAAAGGAATCTATAGGCACTTCTCTAATAGAAATGGTCAGTGAGGTACATGGGATATTTGGAGTTTTAAACTGGACCTGATAGATTTTGCAATGTCCCTGTTTCTGGGAAAAGCCGACACGAGTGGATTAGCTCTGCTCACAGAGGGTTTGGGGTTTAGCGTCTCCTTCTCTGATAGCTGGTCTGAGCCCTGCAGTGTGTGACAGATTGGCAGAAATAGTCCTTCAGACTTCACTCAGATTCTCAGGCCCTAGTCCGGTCCTCAGCTTTTGCCAGTGTATATTGAAAATGTATTTAAAACCCAATTTCATTCACGGACAGCATGACGAGATGTCATTCCCTGCATTTTTGCTCAACTTCAGGGACTTTTGACAGTGTTCAGTGCAGAAAAACAGGACAGGAAATGGAACAGTGTGACTAAGGGTGAGTCTAAATGTGTCATTTATGCTAACGTGTGAGCTTAATTGTGATATTTTTGAGGAAGCTTTGACTGTTTTGTGGATGCGGCTCATTTTCCCTGCGTCTCTCAGAATGTAGTTAATGATTGTGGGCAGTGCTGGATGAGGGAGTTGATGATCATGGGCACTGCTTCATTTCCATGCATTCGTCTCTCAGCGAGAGGTGCCACGCAAGCAGTACTCCTGGCATCAAAGCCATTCTGAGCACGGCCACAGGCCTGGTGCTTTTTTAGGAATCTCCTTGGAAATGCCATTGGTGGTAGTGGCCAGTCATTTTTAGGTATTTTCCATCAGCTTGTGTATGGGTAGTGGACGTCAGGCACTGGAGTTTGGCTATCCTTGAGGCAGGGTTGATTGTTACTGAATACTTGCCTGGGTAGGTAGACAGCAAATAGATCAATAAAAATGCTTTCTCATGCCTTTTCTGTTTCTCACACTGTCAACTTCAGAAGTGTTTGCCTAACCATATATCTTGACACATGCTGTACCACAGTCCTTCTTTTTCTCCTAATTTTCTAACACAAAAGTGAAAAGTATCAAATGAACCAAAATTTTTTTCTTCTCCCCTGTGGCCAGGAGGTGGAGTGAACTTGCTTTTAGGCATGTATGAACCTTAGGTGGTATTTTCTCTTAAGCTTCCATTGTCTTTCCCTTTTATTGAAATTATTGACTATCAGCTATCCACCCTTTCAGCCTGAAGTCTTCAAAACTGAAGTATTAGCATTCACGTAAAGTAGCTATTCTCATGAGTTGCATCTATTCAAGTAACTTCTTATACAGGTGAGGGTCACAGCAATGATAAATGCTTTGTTTGCCGTTTGTTCCTCCCACAAAGAGTAAGATAAACTGATTAAAACTCATCGGGAGAAGATATTTGCCATGGGTTGTTGGCTACTGTGTTTAGCATATAGGTGGGTGCTTCAGCAGCAGCTGCATTTACTCCAATATCCTTTATATGCTTTTTTTTTCCCCCAACCTGAGGTCATTTGCAATATTTTTTATTATGTTTTCAGAGAGAAGGAAGGACAGGCCCATCTCATCTCAAAGATGCTGTGTCTGGGTTTAAGACTGCTACAAGGTCAGTCCTAATTTAGCTAGCATAAATCTGCCAGGGTAAATCAGGTCCCCTACAGGGCTCTTCTCATTGTTTGGCAGCTTAAAAAACAATTTTAGAAATGAAAGAACAGGATCTTCAAAATCTCTTTGCGTATTTGCAAAGCACTGTTCTTACAGTCTTATTTCTCTTTGCCTTGGTAGTGTTGCTGCCTTTTCAGTTAGACCAAGCATCCTCATCACGCTCAAATACTGATTGTGAATAGATTTTGAATCAACTCAAGAGTAGAATAAATCTTTAGAAGGATTTTTTTCAAGGACTGTTCTCTATGGCAAATTTAAACTTAATCCCATTTCCAATTAGGCCAAACTTTTTCACTGGGCTTCTGACTAAAACGATTTATTTGCATTATTTAACGATGCCAAAAGGAGTGATGCTTTTTTCTTTCCATGTTGTTTTTTTTTTTCTTCAGATGAAGTGTTCTTCTGACTGTGAGAACACTGAGGATTAATTTTAGGAAAAGAAATATTTACTGCATCATATTGCATCATACTGCAAATCTTAAGCTCATACATATTCATAATTAGACAACTGAAGGAGCTCAGGAGAGTAATTCCTAGTGGGTTTTGGGGTTTGATGTTGTGGCTGTGGGGCTTTTTTTAACTAGAAGTTTCAACCCTGTACCATGTGTTCTGTTTAACAACCAGATGTCTCTGTAGGACGTGGTTCTTTACAATGGGATAAACCCATACAGACCATCAGCTCCATGCTAGAGTAGATTGTCGTGGTTTGCAGCTGGAATTTTTTCCTATCCACATCCAGGACTTGCTGAGCAGATGCACAAAGCTGCCCAGGAGTGTTTCAGACCTGGCCCAAACCTGAGGTCTGTGTCTCAGTGGCTGGGCAGGTAAGTGCTCGTGGCACATAACTTCAGAGCACATAACAGAGGGCCAGTCGCGATGGATCCCTGAAGCTATAAAAAGACAGTAAATTTGCGTGAAAAGACTTAATGGTCTGGAAAGCTATAGTGAAATGGAACCACTAAAAGGGTCTGTAAAGAAAAATCACTGAGCCTTCTGTGGGGATTTCCAGGAGCACTGAGTTTAGTGGGGCACCTTGTGCTCCTCAATAGCTCCCAACTAACACACTGGCTCTGAAAACATCATTGATTTAATTAAAAATATGACTTGAAACTCCCTCAATACAACAAATGTAATGCTTGCATTTTTGAGATGTTGTTTTACATTTAAATAACTATGTATCAGATTTTTTTGAAGTAGAACAGATTGCAGTTTTAACCAGTCACAGAGAAGTTGTGTTCTTCAAGGGAACAAAATGAGACACAAACATCTTTATTCCAATTCATGTATTATATTAATTTTGGCTTTCTTTAAAAAAAAACCCTTAAAAAAATACAAGCAAATGCAGAAAAGAGAAAATACAGGAAGAACTGTTTTGAAAGTGTAGTAAGAAAAAAATACCACTACAGAGGATCATGCTAAAAATCTTGCAGAAAAGAAAATTACTACAGTCAAGCATGACAAGCCAAAGCTGGGAAAGCTGAACACAATAATCACCAAGAACTCTCATCCTGAAAATATAAGTATGCAAAATTTCACGTCTAAGTTGTACCCTAGGTCAATCACATGCTCCAAATTAAATATATTTAATATAGGGTCCAATTTTCTGTTTCCCTGATGCCCTGGCCAACTTTACTGGCAATTTTTCCTAGACCAAAAAACTAACTTCACACACTCATTAAAGCTTGAAGAGCTCTAGAGCAACTTTTTAATAGAAATTAATAGCAGCCAGTCAGTTGGGTGTCAGTTAACCTGCGGTAAAATAAACAACTTGCCCTCACCCTGTCCTTTGCCCTTCCTCAGGTCCTGAACTGCTTATGAAAAATGTGGTCATAACCCTTGGATTGAGGGCTGCCAGGCATGAGCACTGACATCTGTTCCAGCACTCGGTGTTTGTGCTCAAGAGGGGCTTTCAGTCCATCTCCAGGGCTGCAGGTTCTGCAGGGTCCAGAGGCACTTCATTTAGTTCAGTGTGTCAGTGGAAGAATCAAATAGAGGAACTTGATTTTCCCAGAGTCTAACTACCCTGGACACTCACCTGTCTGTCGAATTAAGTTAAGTAGCTATGAAAAATCTTCAGACATCTACATGCCTCCTATAAGGAAATTAAAAGCCAAAATGTTTTAAATCCCAGGATGTTTTAAAACAAAAATTCTGCTCTAAGTAAAGTAAGTGACTGGACTAATTAACGTAGAGGAGTAAAGGAGATTAATACCAGGCTACTTCTTCCCTTGCTTATCATTAAGCAGTGATGAACATTCAGTGAAGAAGATAATATCTAGAGCTAAACAGTCTTTCCTTTCTACAGCAAAGCCTCCTTCAGTTCTACTCTGTCAAAAGATTAGTGATAGAGATGTGGTTGATAAATTTTTCCTCAATATAACTAGACCTATGTTTTTCCATAAGCACTGATAAAGAGCTCCTTCTTAATACAACCTCCCAGGCAAAAATGTGTGGCCAGCACTCTCACCTTAGAAGTGCCTGCTCTGCCTGAAAGTAGGTTTTATAAAGCGCTAGAATAAATAAATTATTCTACAGGCCTGTGCCCAACAGTTAGTTTTAATGGCAGAAAAAACCAATCAAGTGATTTTATGAGTCCCAGTTAAAAGTAATTATACAGTATAAGTGCTCTAAGTAAGTAAATGAGACAGACAAATCTGATAACAAATTTCTGCCTCATCGTAAGCTTCCTTTCCAGTTAATTCAGTCTCACCATTGCAGGACACTGTTCTGCATTGCTTTGCTCTCCACTGAGTCCAGCTTTGGCCCTGTTCTCATCTGTCTCACTCCATTTAGTGCAGGGGGTGTGGGATTCAGCTGTTTGCATTAGTAGGTGTATGACTAGCAAATGTAGTGTTGCAAAATTAGGATTACTTTAGGAAGCAAACAGCATTAATGGGAATAAATTTTGCTGTTTCATTCTAATTTCACTAATGCTAGGGTGTTTACCCAAACAGGAAGTACTGTCTGTGTGTTTATTGGGAAGCTGAGAAACCAGTTTTATAATAATTTGCACATCTTCAATAGCATTTTCAAGTATGCATTTTCAGCAGAATACTGATTATCACTCTTGTACGTAATAAGTACTTTGGTTGGAACTGGATGTCTGCAGGTAATCTTGAAGAGAAAGTAAAGGTAGTGTGGGGTTTTTTCAGCCTCCGATGTTCAATTAATATAGGGCACCTGTCCTTCCTTGGGCCCATCCTCATCCAGTGCAGTGAAACAGTGGGGTCACTGCTGGAAACACCTCTGCCCAAAAGGAGAATGTCAGAAGCATCAAGGAAATAGCATCAGGTGTTTGTGGCCTTGTGACTGTAGTTTGCTATCACCTCTCACAGCTAATGGGAAAGTTTCAGGTAAGGTAAACAAAAAGACCTAACAATTTTCTTGGTAATTATTTTCCCAGTCAGTTGTCAGTCTCCTTACCGAAACTCCCTGGGCATTGCTTGGAAATGAATTTCATTAGGATCAATGAGTAGTTTGATTCACGTATCTAACCGCCTTTTGCTTTGGTCTCCCCACCTTGGTGAGGACAGGAACCTTATAAATAATTGGATTTGTTACTAGACTGTACTAATATTATTAATGTATTCTATTTTTTATTTATTCCTTCAAGTACATCAGTGGATGATGTATAGACTGCTTACACGAGGAAAAAAAAGTGCTAAGCAAAGATACTAAAAAAATTGTATATGCCAAGTAATACCGAGATTGATAGCAGAGATGTTAGCAAGTTGTACATTTTATTCCACAAAATCTGCTTCTATGTGCTGTCTTTATAATACCAAGTAAATATACCAGAAATTAAGGAATCTTTTGTTAATTGTGACCATGGATGTCATAGTTAATTAACTACAGGGAAGTGTGCTTGCTTTTTTTTTTTTTTTTAACAATATATTTTTAGGCTGGTTTTTTCATATAAATGTAGCTAGTGAAGAGTTTTGCCAAATCAAAAGTATTAGCTTGATTTTTTTGGAAATGTTTAAAATACAATTTTGCTTTTTTTGTTTTAGTTATTGCAACAAGAAAAAAATGCTTTTAATATTTTTTGTGAAACAAGGTTACACTGGAACATCTGTCAGGTCTAATGGGCTCTAATCCAGAGGATCAGACCAGAGCAGTCTAATCCTCTCTGGGATGACTATACCAGTAAATTATCCTGAAGAAGGGGTTTATTTCTATAATACATTTTGCTTTGCAGTGACTGCAGGCCTGACCCTTTTAAGTCTACAGTAAATGCAGAATAGCTTATTGCAATAAAAGGAGCTCACATTTATTGTAAAGTAAGAATATTCACACTAGTAATCACCGTGGAATAGATAATGTATTATAATTTCACATTCTTCCTTTTTTTCTGTCTAGCTGACCTTTCTGCAGATAGTAGAAGTATAAGCCTGAAGTGCACTCCATAAAAATATCCCCTAGGCTGAGGCATCCAGTGAGCTCTCCAAAGTTATCTGTGTAAGGAGTTCAGCACTCCTGTAGTTTTCCTTCTTTCTCTCTTTCTCCTGTAATGGGAGCACAAAGTCCAGTCTAGTTTGTGACAGCCCCTCTGTGAATAAAGCCGGCTCTTAATCCAATTTATCAGATGTTTGCAGTAGCATTAGCACAGGCTTAAGGCTTTGGAGGATGGAGAAGATGGATTTAGAGAAATAAAGCCAGCTGATAGATGGGATCACTTATTAGAGATCTTTCATATAAATTATGAAAAATAGGTACAGTGAATTATAGCTGTAGGCTTTCAGATAATAAGCCTTTCAGGAAAAATATAATGAAACTAAGTGACACTCAGTTCTGAGTTTTATTACCAGGCTGAATCATAATTCAAAGTTCTTTTAAAACTTCCAGGACGGTTTGCAAATCTTGATGAAAATGAAACTAAGCCTGATCATATTTAACTAGTTTAAGTGAGGTTTTTTGGCTGCTACTTTACTTCAGGAATATTCCTCTCCAGTAAGTTTCCAGGTTGTTTCTGTCTGCAGTCCATTGCCCGCTGCTCTCAAGGTCCAGGGACTGTAATTTTTTACTGTCAGTTTTTGGGCAGTTATCCCTCATCAAAACGGACAGGGCTAGGGAAAACCTCCTCTGCCCAGGCAGCACTCCTTGCAAAATCGATAGTAACAGCTTAGCAGGCAGAGAACCAGCAGACTCTGTTCTCCTGTTTCCAGTCTCTGTTCATCCTCGAAATCAGACTTGCCTCACTCCTAGTGCCAACCAGCAGCAGGAACAGTTGACTCAAGTCTCAATCCAGCCCAGGGGATCCCACGGCCACAGAGAATCTTCTGAACACCCTCCATTAAGGGTATTCTTAAGGAGGTTTTTGTGTGTGTGCATGTGAAATAAAATAAGCTGAAGTCTTGAGGTTTGTCTTGAGCTGCTGCTGCCCTTGGATAAATGGGAAATTTTTAAAGTTGGATGTAGTTTAGTAGCTGAATAGAACCATCTGCTAGCAGAATATTATACAGCAGCAAAGGATGTAGGTGATAAAGGAGTTGTATAAAAGTGTTGGTTTAGTGCTGTATCATGATTAAAAAAAATTCAAAAAGGGAGAGAGTAGAAAACAGAGACTGAATGGATTCGTGCATGGCACTGTGGTGTAGCATGTTCTCAGGTCTTCTTTTGGAGACTATGGAAAGAATAAGCAGAGGTGGTGAGTGGCCTTGGTGTAAGTAATGCTTGAATAAACCAGAACTATGTAATTCAGGGAGCAATACCTGAGAGAAGGTGTGGTAGGGGTATGTATACTTATCAATGACCTAATCAAAGGGAATAAAAGATAAGTGTTTATGACCTTTTCCAGTATGCAACAACTGAAACCAGCAGAATGCAGATGCAAAGCAAAGGGAATGGTGCTTAGTTAAGAGTCACTTTCCTTAGTTGTACGGATCAAAATCTTGCACAGGTTTAAAAGGTTGAACCAATACAGCCCATCATATGTTCCCAAAGTCAAATACTTCTGGTTCTTTACATTTAAAAGTCCTTTCTCCATGCATGACTGAGCTCCATTATTCTATTCCATCCCATCTACTTGCATTTAGTTCAGATATGCTGCCGTTCTTTACTTACCTTTGAAACTTTCATGTACTATTGTAATATAAATTTAACCCTGTGCCCAAAAAAAAAACCCAGCTGAAGGAATTTAGTGATGGAAACCCCAAGATCCTGAAGAGACTATTACTTTGCAGTAAAGTTTTCCATGGAGTTCCAGTGCCCCTGCCTCATTAGTGTGCATTGGCATGCCAAATCTAATTGCATTCAGGTTAGGTTTTGCTATGAAAAAAGTACATTGTTTCAAAAATGGTGCTATGTCAAGGACACCACCAGTGAAGTTACATAACTTTATTCAAGGTATTTCATGACATTAGTAAGTCTTGCAAAAGTTTGCTTGAGGGTTAACCAACAGCATGGTGTAACATCTTTATGAAAAATTATTATTCAATTCACTGTTCTTGTCTTAGGATCCATCACATTGACTCTCCTCTCATATATCTATGTATGTTTTGTAGTATTTGTAGAGTTCTGATAATTGCCTTGAATTCAGATTTTTCTTTTTCATGTTTTAGTAAGGCCAAATTAGGTGTCATCCCTTTGTAGACTACAAGAATTACTTTTAAAGTGTTTCAAGGGAGTGTATCTCCTTAGGGTCTCGCTGCTATTTCCACTGCTTTCTATACACAGCATCTTGGTAATACTTGAAGTGGTTTAAAACCTGTAGTTTTTACTAGTCGATACCAAGAGCTAAGTGCAGAGTTTCCAGGCGAAATTTCCATAGTGCATAAATGTCTTTTCAAGTGTAAAGTACTGCTATTTCTTGAAATTAAATGCTAACTCACATTGGATATAAATGGAACAGATTTTATGAAACATCGCTGTAGAAAAGTGTTAGGAATGTGTGAATTTGTCATGTGTCAGCCAATATTCAAAACACCACTCTGAAGTGACTTGGGCAATTCTATTAATGGACAAAATTTTGGTGAGGGAGTACTTCAGTTTGGGTATGAATCAACTGTGTTTGCTAGCAGTCCAATCATGCTGAACTGTAGTTAAAGTACTACTTTAAATAATAAATACTTTCTGGATATAATTTTAATTTTGTGACTATGTTTCCTCTCTCTTGAGAATAATCAGCATTGTTATGAAAATATTCTAATCCGATAAACATAAATTTTCCATTTTAAAATCCTCAAAATATATTGGAAGTATATGAGTCGTCAGCTGTGAAAACTGCAAGCAAATACAGACTTCTTCCCCAGATTAACTCAGTTTTGGATGTTCTGATTACAGTATTATCTTTTATCTTAATCTACCTGAACCAAAGATCTCACAGTGAAGAAACTTTGAGAAACAAATCCAAGCGGTTTATTTTGTTAAACAGTATTTGACATGTTTGGAATTTCATCCCAAGGTTCTATCCCAGACATACTAGTCAAAAGCAGGAACCATTGCACTGAGGTTGTACATGTTCAGTGTTTTACTGGTATTACACTAATCTGACATGACAGACCATTTCCATGCTCTTTCACAACAGGCCATGTTACCATCAATGTATTTAGGGAATTAAAAAGTCTTGTATGTAATTTTCTCATAAATTATAAGCAGAGTTGTATGTGATGCTTTGGCTAATGTATGGTAAACACAGATCTGTCCTGTTTACATCCTGTTTACATCCTGTGTGGGATGACAAACACAAAGTGATTAATTATTTCTCAGCGATGAAAGTGTTCCTCGTGTTTCGTATGTACAGGCATTCAAGAAGGACCTAGTAAGTAGTTTCTTTAATTCTGGTTTTGTTTGTTTGTTTGTTTGTTTTAGTAAGCAAACTTTCTTGTAAAAGCCTTGTAACTAAATTATTGCCATTTGTATTTTCGTGCTTATTGTGCTTGGGTATATTACTGAGGAGTAAGGCTTAGATCAAAATTAACTTCAAAATAGCCTTCAGTATGATAAATATTTGTCTTGAAATAGAACCCAGGGAAATCCTTCTAGCCTCTGACAGAGCCCTGAAGGGGAGCTGCCAACTGTATAGCAAACTGAAGAGTGCAAATCTTCAGCCTCGCAGCAGATCCAGTAAATATGTGCAGTGTAACACAGCAAATATGGGAAGGCTTTTAGTTACAGAGGTGTGTAAATGTTTACAAATATGATTAACTGCAGAGCACAAAATCCATTCGCAGCATCAAAGGCAAAACTAAAATTACTTTTTCCCGCCCCCCTCCAGGATTATGCTGAAAAGAAAAACACGATAGCAAAAGCTCTGGAAGATCTTAAAGCCAACTTCTACTGTGAACTCTGTGACAAGCAGTACTATAAACACCAGGAGTTCGACAATCACATTAACTCTTATGATCATGCTCACAAACAGGTAAGAGAAATCTGCTCACTACTTCAACTTAGTTTCCAATAGAATAATGAAATAAGATGTCCTTCAGATGAGCTTGGAAATCACAGTTGAGTTGTCCTCAATTTCAGATTCTGGAAAGCAAAATACACTGTTTTCTTGGAAACAAACCTTATTGTGGAGATTTTACAGTCAAAAATTCTGACGTGGGCAGAAAGAGAAATTTGAACAGTTTAATTGTGAAGAGGAACAGGGAATGATGAATAATAATGAATAATATGATTAAAATTGGAAATGTATAATTTCCTTCTTACCAGTTTAATTTTTCACATAAATGCTGTAGTATACCACAGACATGACTTACTGGGAAACATTTGTTGCAGCAGATGTGCATAAGAAATCTGACATGCTCCTCGGTAAACTTTCTTTTAGTGCAGATGTATTTCTGAAACAGGCTATGACTACTTAAATTAGTGCAGGTACAGTTCTGAAATGAGCTATGATTTTATATAAATGCACTGTATTAAAAAAAAGTGTGTTAATGAAAGGTTTCTATGTGTTAGCTTTAAAGCATCAGTATTTGCGATTTTATCACCACATTGTATAACTTTACCTCCAAGTTGTGTGTCTTACTTAGGTGAGATAAAAGCAGTGCTTCCACAGAATGAGAAAATGCATCCCAGGGCAACATCCTGATCTGCAGAGGGGTTACATCTGTTTAATTCAGAGGGAAAGACAATGCATCTTGACTCCCTCAAAGAGATATGTAATGATAGTGTAACGATATGTAATAACTGTACAGAAAATTCCTACTTGGGTCACTTAGCTGGTAATTGTTCTGTACCTTTTCTGTTTTTTTTTTAATCTAGTGAAATCATATGGTTGTGTATCTGGATTGATTGCTTTTCATTCTAATTGAATCTCCCTTTTTCCTGTTATTCTGCTCAAGGTGAATATAGATAAGCTACAACATGTTTTAAATCTGTATTATATAGAATTTGCTTTTCTTTAGCACTAGTCCCTGAAACAGTTCTCTCTCTCTCACTGGTATTTTTATTTAGCCTATAATTTACACTTTCAGTGTGTTAGATTTAGTTTGGAGAACTGTGAAGATGTGGATCTCAGCAACAACAGCAGTCTGTGAGAAGCTGCAGGGAAAGATACATATATTAGATAAGAAATTAGCAGGTAGCTTCATTGTGTCCTGTAGCTGTTTATTATGAGTTTTAGTTAAAGTACAACTGGAACTGATTCTTCAGCACATCATTGATGGATGGCAGGAAAAAAGAAGTGATGGGTAAAGTCTTCCCCACTTGACCTCACTTAGGATTTCTATTTATTAATTTTTAAGTCCTGTGAAACACTTTGAAATAATGAGAACCTGAAGGCTGCAGTCCTTGTTCCTCTATTCAGTATTGATGAAAAATTGATTTTGAAGCTGAGGTTAGGTGTGAGACTAGACAGGAACTTTTTTCCAGTGTTTCACATGGTAATTCTTGTTTTCTCCTGACTTTGGACAGGAGAGGGGAGCACTGCACCATCCTCTGATGGAGCGTGGCAGATCCTGCCTCTCCATCTTTTCTGCAGAGGGTCTGTGTGTCTATGTTTGCATGTGGCTCTGTGGATGTGTTGGTGAAATACAGGAAGCCATCCTGTTCCTCTCTTGGACCTTCACATGTCTAATCTCCCTGCTAGGAAATGAGAAAAAAAAATTACAGTTTTCAAGTGGAAAAAATTGTATGGATGCTTGTTTGGCCAAAGTAAATTTTTTCAGTAATACTACTGGCAAATAAAACTGTTGATTCCTGAGATAAAATGTTGAGTTTAATTCTCCTGGAATATGTGTCTGCTAAGGAAGGCAGGAGCCTCCCCTGGGATGGAAAATGTAAACCCCTTCCCTCCGAATTATTGCAATTTTTAAATCAAGGGGCTCTCAGGCGAAGCTGTGG
>VZTG01006291.1:739678-784885 GCA_013397845.1 Melanocharis versteri
CTTTTACCAGCCCAATTCTCGCGGTATCCCTCCCCCTCTCTGAGAGAAGCTCCCAGATAAGGGATATGTTAGCAGAGACGCTTCTCTTCTGAGCTTGGCCACCTTCCTTTGTTCTGTTAAGTACCCAGCCATTACAGTTTCTTAGCAATTTGTGGGGGGAAATTCCTTTAAGCAGGAAAAACAAAAGGGAAGAAAATCCAAACCTCAACATGGTGGCTTCTGTTGGTGTTATGAAGAAGAAACATTCCTCTCCCCGTATTTTGGGTGTGAAAGGTGGCAGGCAGCATATGCTGCAGCACAGGCTCACTCTGATTTGCTCTGTTTTCAAGAACTTCATACTAAATGCTTTTTTTGGGTAGTTTTAATAAGCTTACTGGAGACATATGCAGGTGCTACTGTTGAATGCTCTGATTTTGTCCTGAGACTTCCTACCTGAATGGCAGAAATTTTCCAGCAGTTCAGTAGAGGTGAGAGGAACTAGTAATCTGTCTTTGGGTTTTGCTTAATATTTTTTCTGGTTTTTTCCTTCTATCACACCTTTCTACAATAATGGACAGGTAAGGGAAAGTAAGGGGAAGTACTTAGTACAAAGAGTTTCCCACTACCCAAGGACAGCTGTAAGCATGTGCAGCCAGTTTGGTTTCAGTGATCCCAGCACTCAAGAGTTGTTTCTATATGTTCAAATGGATGAAAGGTCTGCCTAAAACCTGAGTTCATCCCAGCTTTTCTGAAAAGCCATATTTAATTCTAATTGTGCAGTCTGTTATCATCTAAGCCGCGGGAGGGTTTGGCAGAGAAAATGTTCCTAACAGCTCCTATACCTCAATTCTATCGTAGAAGATTTTCTTTCCATCCATTCAAGCGTTGCTAGCACAGAAAATTTACAGGATTTAAACCAGAAGATTTACTATATGGATTTCCTCCATTGGCTGGGAGGCCGTGTGCTGTCAGGTGTTGGTTGCGTTTTGATTTGTTGTGTCTTAACAGCTTCTGAACACCCACTTTGAGATAGTATGAGCACCTTCTGAGCAGGTCAGAGAGAAAGCACAGGACTAGGGTAAACCCAGTTTTATTTCCTGGGACCTGAAGGCATTCGGTCTCAAGAGCCCCACTGCCTCTGTTAGTGTTTTCCTATTCTTAGCTTTTACAATATTGTTTGGAGACCATTTCTGTAGCCTTTATGAAATACTCCTGGAAAAGCAACTTGCAAGCAGTCCGTGGTAATAGAGAAAAATGAACTGTCTGCTTTGCTTTGAAAGGTTAGACAAAGAAAAAAAAACCCAAACAAAATAAAATGCTGATGTCTTTAAAAGCAGGAATGTTCTGAGCTCAATACAGAGAGATGAGTAACAAAGGCAGAACTGCTATTATTTAATACAATAATGAGAGAGTTGCTGTTTGATGATGATGGTCCAAACCCACAGAATGCGGGATTTGAGACCCATGCCAGGGCTTTTAAAACATCTCTATGACTCTGTGCAGCATTTCCTACGTCTCTGGAAGGAGCCCTGTGAAGTGCTGAAAAAGCCATGCCTGTGCTCCTCGAGATGCTGCAGGTTTGATAAATGCGGCTGAGCATTAGGTCTGAGGCTCTGGGTGACCTTCGTGCTGTAGCTGCTTGGGCTTGGTGAGTTGTGCTGTCCTGGTGAAGAAATCTGGACAACACAGCTCGGTTCCCCTGCACCAGTCATTCCTCCAGAGACCTTTGTCACTACAGGGATAAAGAGGGTTTGAAAGTCTCCAGACTTCCAGTTCCCAGAACTTCTGATTAATCACCTAATATCACGGCAGCACACTCGAGCTTGGTGTTCTTTCGCCCCTCAGGACTCTTCCAAATACCAAACAACAGTAAGAGCGAAAACTGTGATGTAAAATAAGTAGCCCTAATGTATTTGCATCTGCAGATGAAAATACAATCAATTAAGTAAATTATAAGCAGGGATTTTTCCCCACAGAATCTGAGGTCATTTCTTGAACTGTTTCTCTCTGGGTGGAAATGATCTCTGTGCTCTATAAATATATTTAAAATTGTACACAGGGAATAATGCACAAATTATGCAGGAAGACTAAATTCACATTAGAGAATATCAATCTCTAGTCAGTCAAAAGTCCGAACTTAGGTAATTTTCATGTGTTTGAATAAATATTTCATGGAATATGGGTGGAGAGCAAGACATTTGAAAGTGGAATGGTGTGATTAGGCATAACAATAATATAACCCCCATCCTTTTACTGTATCTATACCTCCTATGAGTTACGAGGCATGTGAGGTATAAATTAAGAGCAATATAGCACATTTGGGATGCCAGTATTCCCAACAAAGATAATTGGATGTTAGCAGTTGTTTGAGCCTGCAATTTAAAAACAAAGCAACGAATCCTTGTTGTCATCATTACAACTCTTTTTAAAAGCTCTTATTGCAGTTATTCCCTCTGAAAAAGGAAAACCCTATCTCTTCTGCTTGGTTGGCACCTGCAGAGGGTGCATTGCAGTGGATCTGCAGCTTCTGGCACAGCCCGAGAGTTTGTATCTGTTTGCAGGGAAATGGCACAAGTACTGGGAGAGTTATTAAGTGAAAGAAATGAACTTTTTACTGAGAGCCAGCAGTATTTTATGCTGTATTTTTTCAAGCCTGCTTTTTTGCAGGTTAGTTTCCCTTGGAGCTGTGGGAATCGGACTGAGCCAGAGGCAACATGTTGTATGCAATTTTTGAAATGGAGAAATAATGATTCTTGAAAAAACTTGTTGTCTTCTAGAGCAGTATGTCTGGAGCTTTGGTGTACTGCAGGATGAAAACTGAAGTTTCAAGAATTTTGTGAAGATTTGCTTAATGAACAAAAACGAAAGTGATGCATTGTGTGTCAGATTTCAGGCTTGTTCACTGATAAGAGATTTCATAAAATAACTCTGCTGCTTTTGTATCAGGGAAGTACCTGTACGGCTGCCTTGGAGCCAAGCCCACGGTGCCTTGCATGACTGAGGGGTGGCTGCATTTGTGCAGGGACAGTGAGGAAGGGCAGCAGGATGCAGGTGCAATGCCAGCTGCTTCACCCTCCTGAGGAGAGCATGACCCCGGCACATGCCATTGGATGGAGCTTCTGGGATGAAGGGATGCACTTGCAGTGTCACTTTTTTTCATTCCTTGACAGTGAAAATAGTTATTTGTGATACATTTCAGTATTTCTCTTCTTTATAGTTTTCTTTTCTTTGAGGCTAAGTGACTTACTATTTTTAATATAAGATAGTCAGGATTCTTGCAGCTGAATTTTCTGGAATGAAAGAATTTTATATTCCTTCTCTTTATCGTGTTTTTCATGTTAGAGAGCCACATCTCGGTGTGTCCTTGTGGGCAGGCAGTCTTAACTACCCAAGCATAGATGAGATTTAAACGTTTGTGTTTGAATCGATCTTGTGTAGTCCTTTCTTACTGTTATTGCTTTCCCAGAATGTAACTTGGCATGTCTTCCTATTTTTTTTTCCCCCTTAGGAAAACATACTCATCTTTGTAGCCTTTTTAAATATTAAGGGAACATGAACGAATGTTCAGCTGTGCATTCATATACATATATGTTTTTGTAATACACCTACAACCATGAAATGAGCCCCTCCTCTCTCAAATATATGCTGCTCTATCACTGTAGTTCAGGTTGGTTTGGGTTTTTTTCCATTAAGATTGCATTATTTAACAATCTTTTGTGGTTGGATTGGTGGTTCTTTGGGTTTTTGAGGGGTTTTTTTCGTAAAAATCTTCCTTTTAAGTTTTAAGCACTTGTGCTGGCACTAATGCTAATAAGGGTCATCACCAGGTCTATTAATTGTGGCTCAGCACTGCTAGGAGCACTGAAGCTGAGCCTTGTGGTAGACTTGATGCTTCCTTTTTCAACTCCTTTAAATAATAAAACCAAACAAAAAGCCTTTTGCTGTTACTGTGAAGAGAAAGGTAGAAGTGCCAACATGACAGGAGCCCACTGGGCCATGAAGGAGGGAGCCAGACTGAGGATCTCATTCCTTTAGGGTACGGGGATGTGTCCAGAGCATGGAGCCAGGGGGAGCCTGTTTTGGGAGGGTGGGCTGCCCAGCTGGGGGTCACTCCTGCCATCACGTGTGGGGGGCTTGGGGTCGGGTTTGGTGTGGACAGAGTGAGGTGCCTGGAGAAAATCAGCAGGAGCTGGAAGGCTTCAGGAAAAGAGGAAATACGGTCCCATTGTGTTGGGGCACAAAGCCACTGGGAAAGTGTTTGGCTGGTCTGTTAATAACGTCTGCAGCGGAAGTCTGCCAGTGGGAGTCTTTATTCCACTTTACAGAATGTATTTTAAAATTAAATAGATAAGTTCTGTTTTTTATGAATATTTCATTATATTTAGGGAGAAACTCCACGCACTCTTTCCCGGATGAAAGAATAAATCTATTTGTTTTCCTTCCAGTGTTTTATTTTACCTATAAAATTTAATCCAAGCACTTCGTTTCTTGATAAATATCAGTGTAACAGAGTAGTTAGGCATTCTTTAGCTCAAAACTTGTACTGGCTGGTTAGATGAGGATATTTTTGAGTAAAGTATTAATCCTGCAAAATCCCATGTTGTTGCCAATGAGTGTTCTGTTTTCTCATTATCAAAAAAAAAGGCATATCACTACGTCCCTGCCTTAGTAATTACGACAGAAAAGATACTGTGTAACTTTTTCTGTTTCCATGTTTGGGAAATTCGATTCGGTAATCATGTTTGATTAACTAATCGACTTACTTTTTTTCTGAAGAAGTGTTTTTAGAGCAAACACAATTACAGTAGAGGAGTAGATACCCCATCTGTCCCACTAATAGCCTGCAAACAGAATATTAACCCCATGCACTGACGCTACTGATTCTACGAGGAGCCTGTTCTTTACTGCAGGAGGAGCCTTACCCAGCTGCAACCCTTCCTCAGATAAGAAACTTAGTATTTATCCTCAACTCTTTTTTTTCTTTTTCTGGTTTTGAATTATTACAGCCTTCTCATTTCTGTCCTTGTCAATATCCAGATCAGCCTGATAACCCAATAAATCACTAACAATAAATTTCCATGCAAAAAAATTACAATTTTTTTCAACTACACATTGCTCATTTATTACTATTTTCCAAATCTAAATTGGGCAAGTTACTTCTGTGAGGGGAAAAAAAATGACAGCACCAATGCAAAGAGGGAGGGAGGGAGGAGTAAGGGACGGGAAGAAGCATTGCTTGCTCCATACATCCTGCATGTTCCTTTCCCTGGCATGCATTTATACTGCTGTGTGGTTCATCCTTTTATTTAAAACTCTACTCATATATTTCAGTACAGCTTGGTCTTTTTAAATCAGTTCATGAAAATTTCTGCATGCAAGTTAGCAGAACCTGGGGCTAATTTTAAACTTTGCTTTACCATATCAGGATTGATCAGGTTTCTGCTGTTTTGCCAACGTTATCCCAAAGAAAATACTTATTTCTGTTCATCAGTAAGATAAGAATGGACACAATAATTAGGACTTGCAGATAGGAAAGAACACAGTTTTTTAGTTCACGATTCCTGAGGCATCGTGCATATTGTATTGCATCTTTTGACCTGCAGTGTTTTCGTGGGGAGAAATGATTAGAAACTTGGAGAAACATGGAGATCAGATGATAGTTTACCTATCACTCACTTTGTTGTATCAGGCAATAGATTAGCTAAGCAATTACCTACAAGAAAAATACAACTTTTTCTTTTCCTTTTTGCTTTAACAGAGTCAGTCTTCCACAGTTAATTTAAGCTTCATTGTGGCTGCAAAATTCAAACCAGTCAGCAGAATACCTTTTCTGCAGTTTTCAGAAAATCTAGATGCAGTTCCACTGCTGTCCTGAAAGTAATCAAGCAGTTTGTAGATTAACTGTAAGTAATGAGTAATATGAAAAGCATTTTGTTACTTCATGGTTTTGAGCTGTCAGTGATCAAAAAGAAAGTGAAGGAAAAACTAATACATTCCTAGTAGTATATTAAATTCTGACCCCTCAAGGTTAATAATTTCGTACAAGATGATCTAATTTGCTAAAACGATTAAGTGGTGTATGTCAGTGGTTAGTACTCCATGCCTGCCCCTGCAAAAGCCGCCTTGTCGTTTCCTATTTGCCACCAAAAAAGAGTTTCAGGATATTTTTTTGCCCTCTGGGAGCTCTGCTAGTATTCTACTTCATGCCCTGCAGTTTGTCCATGCTGGTTTCCATATGAGAGTTCATTCTTCTTCGGGAAGTACTGAGCAACCTTTTCAGTACAGACGACAGTCATTCTCAGGGTAACTATTGCAGTCTTTGCTGATCCTTGCAAAATCAACCCTCCATTCAGCTCAAAAAAAGCTTGTTCTTTTTTTAGTGGTAGCTCTGACCTGTTGATGAAACTTAGTGTTGCAATCAGCGCTGCCTTTTGTGAGGAGATATGACAAGGCAAACAAACTACATGGAAGTGAGAGTGTTTTTCCCACAAGCCATGGCCCTGCTCATCCTGCAGCTGGGGCAGCAGAGGACAGGGACCTCAGGGCCAGGGGAGAACTCCTCATGGTCCACTGCAGGAAAGGCTGTAAGCCTTGGGCAGGCACAAGCACTGAGGTTTTATTAGGCACAGTAATGCTGTTCTAGAAACAGGAATTAACTTTGTTCTGGATATTTTAATTGCAGGTTACACAGAAATGTCTTCCAGTTCCTAAACCACTCTAGGATTGTTCAGTGCAGGCTAAAATATGAACTCGTGTTTTTCTTCTCTTTTTCCCCATGCAGTCAATGCAGTCTTGGCTGCAGAGCCTCTGCTGGTTGGCTCTTGTTTCAGTTTGGATTTTTAATTAGTGCTACAACTACAGCTTTACAGGAAGGGTCTGAGTAGCTTCCGAATTTAAGCTTTCCTCGCTCTCACACTGCAAAGGAATGAAGTAAGAAAGGCCTAAGTAAGGTGAGTGAAGGGACAGATGAGGTGGGCAGTAATGTGTCTGTTTTGTCCTCTGCTGGCAGACAGGCAGTAGCCATGGTCTGAGAACATTTCAAGAGTCAATGAAAAGGAAAGTTGGAAATGTACTCCACGGTTGTCCTGTTTGTATTTTAGATTGGCTGAAGCTTTTCCTTCATCTCAAGGATACCATACAGTTAGTCCAGGCATTCCTCCTGGTTCTCTCTGTGTTTTCACCCAGTCTTGTTCTTGACAAACATCCTTGTGACAAACCTGAATGATTATTTAAAGGACTTCACAGTTGCTTCCTAAGTCTCAATGTGTGGCAGAAGAGTAGTGGTTCAGCATCACATGATTGAAAGTGTGGATGTCTTTTTGTTAAATGTTTTTTTTTTAATTTCTTTTTAAGGCATTCAGTCTGCAGAAGACCATGTAAATACAAGCGCTGTACGTGACTACCTCCCTCTTGCAGAAATCCTTCTTTTTCCTTGAATTGTCTGTTCCAACAGCATGTTGCATCTTTTCTTAAATTAGAACTGGCCAGAGACCCATGGTATACTGTAGTATAAATTATAAATTATATTAATTCAAGTTTATTCATGATTAATGTAACTACTTTTAAATGCCTGGGTTCTCTGATAGCACTTACTGCTGTTGTCTTGGTGTGCAGTCTTAATACACAGAATGATAACAAGGGAGGACACAAGTAAGCCCCGCATCTGTACCTCACCTTCCCTTTTGCAGCACTGAAATTCAACAAAATAAAAAAAAAATAAAAAACACCTCAAACTTCTTTAATGCTGATTTTTTAAATTTTATTTTAAACTTTTATTTTAGGTTTTTTTATTTTATAGCTGTTAAGTGCTTGCTTGCACTGGCATCTGTATGCCACATCTGGTACAGGATCTCATTGCGTTACATGATTTATAACTACAGAAGGACATATCTGCTTCTTACAAATTGCTTGTAATGAGAGCTGGAAACAAAGCAAGAGACTGCCAGCAATGGGATGACAGAGAAGGGTTGCAGCAGTACTGGCGGTTAGGGATCATTACTGCAGACTTTCTTAATGCTCACAAAGGGGACAAATTAGAAAAAGGTAAAATAAGGGAATGAAGCATTAAAATGGTGCTTATCAAAGCCCTTAGTCGTTTTCACTGTGTTTGCTAGGCAAGCCTTAAGCTATCAGGAATGGTTCTTTCTTCTGTTTTGTGAGACAAAGCCTGCTGCCGCCTCTCCTTATCTCTCATCTCTCTTTACAGTCCCACTTCTCAGCCCCAGCAGGAGACTTTTCTTCTATGCCGTTTCAAGACTCATATCTTGCTTAATGAATCCTTCTTTTCCCCTTTGTTTGGATGAGAGTACAACACATGCTGCTGATGCGGTTTACTTCATTTTCTTCCCTCCTTTCTGCCCATAGTTCTGCATTTCTAAGGAATATCCAATTAGTACACTTTCCTTTGCATCAGCCTAATGTGTAGGGTTGGTTAAAAATTTTGGATTGTATAATGAGAAATACATTAAAAACATCATCTAAGATGAATTTTGTAGTCTAGCTGTGAGCTTTATGTGCTCACTGAATAAGAACACATTTGAGTCCCAGCCTGTCTCACATCTGCTTTGCCTGCAAGGCTGGCACCTCGTCACTGAGCTGGTGTTTTCATGGCATAGCGGGAGCTCTAGTCTGAGTTACTCTTTTGTGACCAACACCTTCAGGTGGCCAGACGCAAGATAACTGAGTTCAGCTGGGATCTAAAAGAGCAAAAAAAAAAAAAAAAAGGTTTCTGAGGGGCAGGTGAAATCACTGGGGGATTAACAGCTAAAAGAAATACTCTACAGGGAATACTTACAAGGAGATTTTTTGTCCTCAGATGCTTAGAAGTAGGTCAGGCCAGAAGCAGATGTCCATCCATCCCATGCCAAAATTCCTGCAAGGCATATGTTATATACCTTAGGCTATTTTAGGATCCTTTTTCTTTTTCCTAAACTAAATTAAAAAAAAATCAAAATCAGAGTGAGGAGGAGTGAATGTCCAAGCAAAGCTTTCATTACAATGAGCAATAGGATTTGTAATGGTGGGAGCTGGGCAGCCTTAAAATGGCTTAAGATGATGATGATGACGTGAGGGTTTATTTTACTTAAAAAATGCTAGATAATGTCTTGAATGATAGCTAGTCTTTTTCAAATGACTCTGCGGGTGGCAGATTTTCTTTCCACGTGCTGTTCGATTGTCTTGCTTTGGCTCTGCACACCTGCCTGGCTGTGACAAAAGGGAAGCCAGAGTAGCTAGTGACTCATCTCTCTGCCTCCATTAACAGGAAGATCAACAAGGCAAAAATAGTGGTGTATTATTTTCCTTAAGCAAGAGAGAAAAGAAAAGACTGTATTAAAATAGTGCTGGGTCTGGAAGCTTCTTATTGCCTCAGCGTAAGACAAGTGTAAAAATTCATGTTTATGTCCCTGTTGGAGAAGCTTCACTGGCTGCTCATTGAGTGCTGCGTGATCCGCTGCTTCACAGGAGCTTCTGTGCCTTCCCATATGGGTACGCACAGAGAACCTGGGCTCCTTTGCAAATCCAGCTGCCATCTGACCTGGAGATAGTTGAACTGCTCTTTACTGTTAAGAAGGCAACTAAGAATAACAAGGTTTGAACAGTGTCTCTCTTTTTTTGGTCCACTGCAGAGCATGAGCAATTCTGCAGGTGAAGTAAACCCAGTTCTTGTTCTGATTTTTCAATTTATTTTTTTTAATAGGTTTTTTTCATTTTTTTAAGTGGAAGTAAAGAAAAGCAGAAGCAATTTCTGAGCTCAGTTGTCTCTTGGGGTGAGCCTCACACAAGCAAGTGAATGGCATGTGTGCTGTGCCAGGTCAGGATTTGATGGGGAGTCGGAGCGAGGGGAACAAGGGCGGCCGGGGAGGGGGCGGTGTCCTGCCTGGCCTCGCGTTTGTGAAAGGGACAGCTCATCTCCCCATGGAAATGGTTGCAGGCCTGCAACAGCCACTCTGGGTAGGTGACTGTCACTCCCTGGATTTTGTGTAGCTGGAGGATGTAAGGAAGTGGGATGGTGCACCCTCCTGAGCTCTTCACACTCTCATTCACATACGTGCGGTTTGGAAAAATAATAAATAAATACGCCCCACAGAGCTCATAATAAAAATCTTAAAATATTAGTCACTTCTGGGAGCACAGATGATTTCTGTGGAGTAAACTGCCTGGTATACTTCTAAGGAAAATATTTTCTTGCACATTTGTAATTGCTGTCATTGACAGTAAAATTGCTTGAAATATAAAATAATGGTAGTGTGTTGCCTACCATGACAGAAACTGTAAGAGGTTTTGACCTTTAGTAGGCTTTAATGGATGCTCTACAGAGGAACCGACACTTCCATTTATTAATTTGTAATTGTCCAAAATAAATCCTGCTTTCTCTCCATCTAGTAGATTGAAGCCTGGGGTATGTTAATTGTGCTGGCTCTTCTCCAGGCCTGACACCTTGACAGCTCTTGTCAGCTTTTAAAAGTTATTCCCCTGTGAAAACTATACTAGTTATTCTCCCATAATGGCCTTGCCACTCATCTCTTCTATGGTTTTTAATTCTGACGTCAAAATTTGCGCTTAGCACTGACCCCCTGACAGGAGAGTGTTCTCTAATGACGAGCAGTAGGTCAGTGCTCCCTGTTTCGGAGGAATGCAACAAAAATTAAATCCAGCACTTTGGTTAGCAAGTGTACACCTGGGACTCCTGCTTTACTAAGGCTCAGGTATTTGCTCTTCATTAAAGAAATGAGGTTGTACAGTAAACTGATTTATTAGCTGTACCACCCAGTGCTCTAATCTCATCAAATCTCACACTGTGCAGGACTAGAGCATCTCATAATTTCTAAAAAAAGGCCACTAATTAACATTTATGTGCTCCAGGACATGGTGGTGCTGAGACTGGAGGCACATTTTCCTTGGAGTTGGCACTGGAGCAATATAATTGTGCTGCTGGAGTTGCTGCCTTAGAGATATAAACACAAGACCTTGATCCCCATAGTGATTGCAGTTCCCGGGCTGCTTACTGAGGAGCGAGGGTTGTAGCTCCAGCTGTGCACTGGCCAAAATCCAGGCAGGTATTTAGATTACCTTACATTAACCCCCCCTGCAGCTTCAGCTGGTGACAGTGTCTTTTTCTCTTCCCATCCTTGCTGTTTGGTGTAATTGATGTGCACTGTCAGAGAGTTGCCGCTGTCTGAGCCCAGAGCAGTGTTGTCCCATTGATGGTACAGTGTACTCCTCAACCCCAGTGCCTGGAAAAGAATAACCCCCCCCATTGTAACACTGTAGAATTGATTGTTATTGGAATTACTGGTTTTGGGTGAGGAAAAATACTACTGTCTATATTTGAGTCCTTGAGCCACCCAGAATCACTGGTTTCTGCGTTTGGGTTACATGTCAGCAGATGAACAGCACTAATTGGATCACATTGAAGAGAACACAAGTTAAACGTGATGCTTTTCCTTCCACTTGCTGAAAGTGCAGTAGCAAAATATTATTTGGGACAGTCTGATGTCTTTTGATGTAGGGTTTTGTTGTTTTCTTCTGATGATTTCTCTAACATGCTCTAGAACCAAAGTTTTTCTCTCTGTGACCTGGAAAATGGTGAAGTTACAATAGTGTGGGGATTGCACGGTAGCTGGGAGAGGCCAATAAACTGTTGCTCTTCAGTACCTTGACTGTGTTAAGATGGTGTAATTAATGGTTTCACTATGTTCAGGATCCTCAAGAGTGAAAGGCAAAACTATGAAAATCAGTAGTAATTAGAGTTTACTTTTCATATTCCCATTGGGCTAAGCCTGCAAAACCAAGCTGCGAGCTCTGGTTTCCCAAATTGTCAGGACCAGAAACACCAGTTCTTAGAAAATATGACTGTCACCCCAGGGTCTCCCACTACCTTTAGGATTAAGAGTGAGAACATGAAAGACTTTTCCATCATAAACCCAACTCAGAGGGCCATTACAACAGATCGGAAATATCTGAGGAGCTGCCCAAGAGAAGAAGGATCAACTATTTTAAATGGAAATGGATTTAAAAAGTAACATGACTGAGTCTTTTCTGAATGTTACATCCTATTGGCCGTTTGCTGGTGGAAGACAGAGTTATTGGTCTCCTCTGTAATGTGTCACTGGCTGGAGAATTCTTCCAGGGTGGAAGTGGGAGAGGCGCTGGCACTAGACAGGAATCTGGACACGGATTGGATGTGCTGTGCACGGGGCACCTGCTGGTGTCTTGAAGGTCAGCAGGAATTTCAAACAGAATGATTTATTGTTAGTGATACTGCCCCAGGCAGAAGCAAGAGTTCGCAGCATCAGAGTGATGCGTCCCCCTTGTAGGCACATGAGATTCGTTCCACAGCATCTGTTAAAAGAAGAAAACAAGTCACAGCTGTGCTAATGTGTCTGCTTGTAAGGGTGTGAGGCTGCTACCTGTGATTGCATCAGACTCGTGATTGCCTGGTGGAAAGCAGTAGCTCTGGTTTGAAGAGCGAGAGCTGCTGGGAACTTTCACTGCTTAAATGTGCGTGAGTTTGATGAATAGACTCACCTCGTGCTTTTGTCAGGTGCAGCTGAGTGTATGTGGTGTTTCAGGGAAGGCTCTGAATTTCTGGTGGGGAGCCAAAGATCCAAATTTAGGTTTTCAGGGAAGTTGTTCTCGCACTTCACCATCTTTACTGATTGAATGAAAGCTTGAAGATTTAACACTGCAAAATACTGGTAATTTAATGCAAGAGGTACTTTAAATTATGCAGAATTACTTAAGCAGTCCTTATATTTTGTGTGGATATAAAAGATGTTTTTTCTTCACAGAGAAATTTTTCACCGAGCGTCTGATTATCCTTCTTAAATTTTGGAGGGCGAAAAAAGTGCTGAAACCTTAGCATAAGATGTAGGTTCAAGGCATAGCTCCAGTCAGTTTATGTAGTAAAGTGCTATACATTAACAAGACTTCATGAGAACAGAAAACACTATAGAACTTTAACCAACTTATCAAAACTAAGTAGCTGTTACTTTAGTTCCATCTTCAGTTAACTTCTAGCAATATAATATAAATTAATAATATAAATTTGGGCAGTGGGATCAAGAATAAGTTTTAGTTGTCTGCCAGCAGTTTCCTTTGGAACCTGCTTCCTCAAAATTTGGGAAGCTCCTACCAAGTCCAGGTGCAGGTTTTGCTGCACAAACCAAGCTCTGGTGCTGCCTTTGTAGAATGGTGGAATGGGAAACAGCCCTTGAAGAAGTCACATGTTTGTCTGCCACTTCATCTGAAGAAATATTTTGAGTGATGAAATGGAACTTTTCTCCCATCTTATGCTGGGAGTTATCTATGACTTTGCTGATCTCTGTGCCTCTGTTAAGACAGGACAACATGAGATGGGCCATGGGGGTTGCAGCCCATTCTAAGTAGTCTCAAATTGGAAATGAGGTGCAGTGTCAGTATTGTGCAAGGTTTTTCATGACAGCTGCTTCCCACTGACTCGATTTGCAGGTAGAGTTTGAAGTACAGGCTGTTTTGTTTGGCAGCTTGGGCAGTACAATAAATCTGAGTGAGGGCCAGAAATGGTGAATGGGTGTCTTGCATTTCTTTGTTTGAAACCTGTTTGCTCATGCCTTTCTTTAATTACAGACATTATCACCACCCCGTGTACTGTGCATTCATGTGCTGAGCTTTTGTGTCACTCTGGTAAGGATGGTCCGTCTTTCAGCTTAAATTCTGCTGAATTGTGCTTTTTACTGTAACTGGAAGACATTTTAATGTGTGTATATTTGTGTTAGGGGTAAGTCCATAAGTTTTGTTTGGGAGCTGTCTAAGCTTTGGAACTTGATGTATTTCCTAAGCCTTTTTGAGTCTCTCTGTGACTATGTAGTTGCATCCTGCACAAGCAGGCAAGAAGCAGTTTTGGGGGATGACATTTTGATTAATGGATTCAAGACTTTCATAAAGGACAAGTCACTTTGATGGCATTGAGAGAGAGAGAAAATTCCAACAATAAATCTAAAATTTGTGGAGAGAGAAAAGTGCTGCTTTTGTAAACCTTTCCTAAGCATCATCTGTGGCAATTTTGCAAAAAAAGGGAGAGCATGCGGAAGGGAAAAACAAGTGTCTTCCAGGGTTTTTGTTTTTTTTCCTATCCCAGCCCAGAGGCACTGCAGCATTTTAATAAGAAATCTTGAAGTGGGAATGTGGGAACATTAAGGCAGAAGTAACAATTTGAGCCCAGCCTACTTTAAGGGATGTTGTAAACACTGAAAACGGGTATCTAAAACAAATACATTTCCATGGGAGGTAACCTGTGGAGAAAATAGCCAAACTTCTGGTAGGATAGAAGGAAATGTCATTATTTGCCTCTGTATTTCTATAGCTATTCATAGGAAAAGAAGTACAGAAGGAAATTTTAACCCTAATTTGTGAAAATGTTTTCCTCTGTTTTTCATTAAAAATGCCCATAAGACTTTCTAGAAAGAAAAAGATTTGTGTAGTTGACAAAAATAAAAAGACAACTACTTTGGTGAACCAGCCAGGAAAACAGGGAGATCACTCACGGGGTTCTCCTGCCAAATTGAAGACCAACAAAGACACCTGTTTCAATTCGATAGTGTAAATCTTGTGCAAAAGCAGAGAATCTGGTCTGTAAATACTTACTGATTGTGGAGTGCTACAGCAGGGCTTGTGTGGTGCTTGAGGATGGTAAGAGGTTTGTTTGCAGGGCTGGGAGTTCTTAGAATAAGATTCTTTTCTTTCCTTGTCTTTGTAGGAAGAGCGGGCAAGGGTTTCATAGCTCTCATCGATGGTTCTTAGCTGCTGAGCACTTCGTTTCTTTGAGTTTGCTGTAGGGAAAGAGAGGGAGGCACTTTTTAAACTTTTGTAAACATACAGTTACGTTGACCTTGAGATGATAAAGCTTCAGCTCTTATTTTCCATTTTCTGTGGCAATGCTTTATCCAGAAATACCTTCACATAGAGTATAGACATTTTAAATGTCTTCCACTGAGATATGCAGAAGGTCCACCTAGTTAATTGCCCCTGTTATTTATGTGCCAGATAGATGGCTTTTTATGGGCAATTTTTTCTTCTTTTTATCAAAGCTTGAGCTTATGGCAGTTCAGATTTCAGAGTTCAGTGCTATAGGTAGTGCTCTAAGGGATCTTACTTGTAAATCAGAACCTGTATCATGAGAGTGGATGTATTTTTATTCTTGTCATTTTTGTAAAGAAAAGGTACAACAGGGTAATGTCTGTCAGTTTTCCTTAGGAATTGCTTGCTGCCTTTAAGAACATGGACTGAGATTTGGGTACATTTCCGTTCAGTAATGAGCTTTACATTATTAGTTAATTATTATTTTTCTTAAATTTCCTGGTGATTCTTAAGCAAGGGCAAATTATCTCCTGATAGGTTCATATCTGACTGAGGTAAAGAAATGTTGCAATGAATTCCTTCTAGGTTCTGTTGAAACAGAAAGCTGGACCTGCTGCACCCATTATCAGCTCTGTCATGTGTTCCTCAAGGCTGGGGTACCCATCCAAACATCTTCTGCACTTACAGGGATGAAAGAAACACACCCAGCATGAAAAGCCAGGAATTTGTTAATTTAGCTTGAACAAAAGTCCTAACAGCCTACTGAAAGAATTATTATTAGGCCAATTATGATCATACAGACACTTACAGTCCAGATTATCTAATTATAAGAGCTCATTCCTGATAATGATACAGATATAATAAGCTTTCTAGTGTCTGATCCTTTTCTGGTGTTAATGGTCCTCCTGAAGAAGAAAAGCATGGTGTCATTACAAGTTGTCAGCAATATGAGTTCTTCATGTGGAGGAGTACGACGTTGGGATCCTCTTTGCCAGGAAGAGGTGGAGTTAATGTTGATGGTTTCTTTCTCCTCACTCAGGTCTATTTGGGGACATTTTTATGTATTTGCTAGCACAAATAACATGCTCCACTTAGTTGCTCTTTATCCAGTGCTTCATGATAATATAGTCAAATTTGCGATAGATAATAATTTATATATAGTGGTTTTTTACATATGTTAGAGGCTTTTTCACAGGATCGCAGAATGGGTCAGGTTGGGAGGGACCACAGTGGGTCGTCTGGTCCAACGGCCCTGCTCAAGCAGGGTCAACCCAGACCACATGGCACTGGTCTGGAATATCTACAGTGAGGGAGACTCCACAGCCTCTCTGGGCAATCTGCTCAGTGCTTGGTCACTGCACAGGAAAGAAGCTCTTCTTCATGTTCAGGTGGAGTTCTCTGCGCATCAGTTTCTGCCCACTCCTCTTGTCCTGTTGCTGGGTGCCACAGAGCAGAGCCTGGTCCATCCTCTCACACATCCCTGCAGACACTGACAGACATGGTTGAGGTTCCTCCTCGTCTCCTCTCAAGGCTGAACAGCCCCAGGTGCCTCAGCCTTTCCTCAAGAGAGGCTTCAGTCTGTTAACCATCTTTGTCACCCTCCACTGGACTGCTCCAGGAGCTCCATGTCTCTCTTGTCTGAGGAGCCCAGAACTGGACAGAGCGCTCCACATGTGACCTCACCAGGGCTTCATTTCCTTTTTATCCCTGAACTCACTTTTATCCATATTTTAAAGTTGCATTCCTTTAGCAAGCAGTAATGTAGCATTAGTGAGTTGTTTATAGCTCTGGGACCCTGCTGCCATCCCATTCCTTCCACTTTCAGGGCCCCTGCTGTGAACTTGTGCTTGTCCTTCTGGGAGTCTCTGTCACAATCTGTTATAGTCCTGGTTTCCCACAGCAGCCTTCAAGCTGTGGTTTACTGACAATTAAATGAACACTTTATTAGCAGAGCTTGGTGATACACACATCCCTGCTCTGCAGTTACTAACATTTCACTCTGCAGAAGCAGTGAGGCAGTAGAAGATACACATAAATACAGACTTGCTGGCCCAACTTTTTTTTGTGGTAGTGTCAGTGGTGTTTTTCCAGAGTTACTTTGCAACACACTTTGTCTGCATCATTGAAACAAAACATGTATCAAATCACTTGCCTGGCAAGGTGCAGCCTTTATATTTAAGATCTTTTTCTGTAATCTGGTGCTTTTCTCCAAGGACTCTGTGTGTATAGTATTACAGGTTGGCTTAAGGATAACTGAGATTTTGTCTGTGCCACTTTGCTGTGGCTGAGATGTGTCAAAATTTGCAAAGGCTCATTCTTGTCTCAGTTTTCATTGGTTGAATTTATGTTCTTTGAGGAAGCTTGTCATGGTCCTGGGATAATGCTGGCAAGGACCAGATCCTGCTGATGAGAACCAGTTTGTGAGCAGAGGCTTCAAACGGCTCAGTGATCCAATATAAGACTGATATAAGAAACGGATTGTGATTTAGCTCTGACATAAAGAACTAAAATAAAGAGCTCACTTTGGGGGAATTCATGTATCTCCTTCAGCCCATCAGTTATTAGTGTATCCTTCAAGGGTTATGAGAAATAACCTTTAGAGGACCTAACTGTAAATATTAATTTCTCATTTTTGGTCACTGTGCACATTGTAGAGATTAGAAAGATTGAAGATTTGGTAGGTTCATTTCAGTCTTTGTGGCAGACTTTCCTCAAATGTCAGTGGCCAAAGAGGCTGAAACTAGAAAACATAGACTAAAAATGTCTGCTGTCAATTTTTAATTTGCTTGTAGAAAGGGTACTGTGTCCTGCTGCAGCCAGGATGAAGTAAGAATCAGAATAGCAGCAGGATCCTACAGAGAACTTCAGTGCTGGAGACACAGTGATCACAGTGAAAAGCTGATAAATGCCAAGGGACACTGGTAGGTGTTGGAGGGCTCTAGAGTGAAGAGTTGTTGGATGGAGTCTCAACTCAGAGGTGCCGAGTACATTATTCATGCAGAAAACAGCAAAGTGGTCTCCAAAATGAGCAAAAAGCAGTTTTAACTGCTGAGCTATTCAATCTTGTGTGTTGATGAGAGTATCCATTTAGTAACCTAATCACCTCCCACTGCAGAGCCATTCTAAAGGGAAATCCAATTTTCTCTCTCCAGGGAGGTGTAGAGGTGACTTGCTTTCTGAGAGGCCTTCTTGGTGAAGAAGTGGTTGCTCCTGTGAAATGGTTTATGGAATATGAATGCTGATCAGACAGGGATTTTTCCATTAGCTTAGAGTCTGTGGATAGACTTGAGAAGAAATGTTGTGGAGCTGTCAGTAGTTACGCATAGAAAATTTTAACTGGCCAGAAAATAAAGCACAAATCAACATTTCTCATTCGGTGACTGCTGCCCACCTGAAAATATCAGGAAGCAGTGTCTCCTTGAATCAGTATTTTGGTTGCAGTATAGTCAAATTGAAAAATATTGGATATGCAATACTCAGGAAGATTATTCTGGATGCATAAACTTCGCTGCTGGAGTGAAAGGAATTGTGGTGGATAATGCGGTGGGACCAGGGAATGGTACCTGGTGTCTGAAATGATCCATGCTGGTTTGTCCCTCCAGAGCCAGGAAGAGGAGCTGTGGCTGCTGAGGGCACCCCACACTCAACAGCCACCTGGGTCTTCCCCTTTCTTGTCAGGATTTACGACATTGCATGTAGTTTTGGTTTGTTTTTTTAATATGAGAATCCTGAATGGTGCAGGGGCGGGGGGAGATAAATGGGAAGTGACCCCTAAAGAAGTGATGTGTACCAATCTTGTCTTTGATTATTGTGACTAAGGAAGCTTTCTTAAGTGTTGCTGAAAACTTTCATGGTGAATTTGAAACCTCTTCTCCCCCTGAGCTCAGCAGGAGTTTCCCCATTGACTTCAAGAGAAGTATAATCAGGCCTAGAATTATTAAAATAAATACCTTTAAACTAGAGACTCTGTAACCACTTTCCAGATGTAGAAGCCTGTGTCAGCTTCATGCTTTTTCATTATCTGGTAAAATTATTTTGATAGGTGAGATGCTAATTCTGTATTTCTGTGTTGTTTCCTTTGTGTGTCCTTAATATTTATGGAATATTCAGCTGATTTTTGCTGAAGCTAATAAAAAATACCCTGCAGCTTGCAACAAGCCCAGGCTGTTGTTACACACGTGGTTAGTAGCTATCACAGTGAAATGTTCAGTGTGCAACGCTCAGCAATTCTGCAGGCTTAAAACAATGTTTTTGCACAATGGCAACACTGCAGCCATTAAGTCATCTTTAGAAAACATAGTTATCTTAAAACAAAAGCAACAGAATGCTTCATAACTTCTTATTTGTCAAAGTCCTGGAGCTTTGTTCAGCTGTAAGCCATAGTGCTATCTGCATCCTGCAGCAGGGGATGCTGGAGAGGAGCAGACATGCACAGGCACCAGAAGGGTATCAAATCAAGTGAGGCTTCTTGTGATGGGAAGAGCATTAATCATCCCATAATGAAGTATATGTTTGTTTCTGGCAGATAATTTCAGAAAGAAAAGAATAAGAGCTAAGAAATTTCTTTTTCCTTCTGTTGCTCCTGTGTACATCTTTCGCAGTTAGATAATCAAGAGTAATTAGTGAGATATTCATCAAGGATAACTAGCTTTCATGTATCTTACAGGTGCAAGTGTGCAAAATATTTAATGTTCTGATGTTCCCCATGGTTCTGAAACAGTAACGTTTTCATTAGATTTTGCTTTTCATTTTAAGCTCAAGAGTAATTTATTTTTTTCCCCATAAACTTAGGTAGAAAAATCTAACTTGAGACACTCTACAAGATGCTTCAACAGAAGTATGTAGTCTCAAAAACTAATTATGTTTCATGAAAAATTAATTTCAGTCTTTATATTACAAAATTAGAAAAGACCAATATGAATTTTCAGTTGTATAACATAATACATGTATTTTATATATATTGGTAGGTTCTAAATGTAAAAGGTGTCTCAGCAGTTCTCTTCTGCAGACTACACAACAAACTGTACTACTGTGTATTGTACAAGTGTGCTCATGAACAGGTTAGAGTTGTTTGAGAAAATTTGAATCACATCAATTCATTTAAAGTTAGTGAAAAATCTGAATCATAAAGAATCTCATCTTCTCATCACCTGCCTCCTGTCAGGCCCAAGATGGGTGGGTAAAGCAATACCAACCTTCCTTTCCTCTTAATCCATGCCCACTTCCTTCCCAGTCTGGGATGATGCTCATGACAGTGCTAGAAAAAGAGCAGTTTCACATGTACTGAATCAACCTTTTCAGGAATATTATGGGCTCCAAGGACTTCCTATTTTTAAATCCTACATATAATTATGTGTGTGTTAGATTTCTTCTAATATTAAAAGACCATCAGGAGGGAATGGCTGCAATCTGTTGTAGAAATAGAAGGAGAAAAGGATTATTCACAGCCTGTATGTTACTTGTCATCTGGAGGGCTTAATATCTCATAATTTACAATGTGGTTCTGTTGCAAAGTTGTGGAGCTCTTGGTATTTAAGGAAAGGTTTAAATTTTGCAGCTCAACGTGAGATGCAAACAGCCAAAGGCAGAAGCAGGCAGAAGCAGCTCATAACTTGGAAGAAACTGAAAGTTATTGCTAAGCCAGCAATAGATTCATGTTATGTTTTAAAGGCCTCTTAAAAGCAAAGTGAGTGGCCAGTGTGGTCCATCCACTGATAATGTGAGGAGGTAACTCACTGTACAAGACAGAAATCCTACAAACGGTGTTTGGAAGACGTCGCTGCTTTCTTGCTCGCCAAGATCAGATCAGGTAAATGGGGCTTTTTCCATTCAGTTCTTGAATTTCTGCAGGGCTGGAGATACCCCAGCCCCTCTTGGTGACATGTCTTGGTGCCACACCACCCTGGCACAAAGCTTTCCCTGACTCTTGTCAGCAACTCCCCATGGAGTGGCTGTGGTCTTCTGTTAATAATACCCCCTGTTCCTCATCTCTTTCAGGAACCTATCATTGCAATTAATTCCATGGTGGCAGCATGTAAAAGAAGTAAAAAAGTCTATTAATTTCTTCCTTAGCTTACTTCTTTGAGTGGTTGAATTACTAATTTCATTGGGAAATGGTAACATTTCTCCTTTCTGTGGAAATAACTTGCCTTGTGTAATTTATGCTAGGGAAGGCCTGTAGCACTAACAGGGTAGATTCCTTACATATTATGGTATCTTTTTCTTGGAGCTTTATTTTTTCCTCTAGTCTTTACAAGAGGAGAACTTATTTTTTTTAATAATAATAATAATAATATGAAAGATATTGTAATGAAAAGTATGTAGAATTGCAGACCAGAGCACAAGGGAAGAGATGCTGCCATGTTGTGCTCTGTGAAGGGGTCTCCAGCTGCAGAACAGTAAAATGTAATATATATACTCTCACACACCACTAAAGACAGAAGGAAAATATGTGCATTTTACATCTTAGTAAGCAATGTTTTCTGCTTTAAAGGCATATTTCATTCCCCATTTGGGCGTTTACAGGTGTTACAGGAGCTGTGATCTAGTCAGTTATTCTTTATAATTGATTAAGCTCGATCCTCTTTGTGAAAGATACTAGTCTGGTTTGGTGTGGCAAGTGTTTGTCTGATGAGTTCTTGTCACTCTGTTTGCTGCACCATAATTCACATAAAGCAGCACTATCCCATCTCAGTTAACAGGGAGTTATTGACAGCAGTCCTGCAGCGTTCAGAGACAGGGGAATTTGCACAGCTTCTAGAATCATCATTGGCAGCTAAGAAACACTCATGTTAATACTCATTACATATAATAGAGATTTTTTGAAAAAACAGATTGAATATAAGCAAAAACATAGCTTTATTAAAAATGTGTTTTGTATCATATACAGATTTAGAGGGCAGAGATGTTTAATTTGTTTTAAATAAATCCAAATGGCAATTTTGTTCCACTTCCACCACAGTGCTGAACTACAAACCCATGTTGCCATATTTAAGTAATTAGGAAATTTTTGAAGGGCAGGAACTAGCTGCAGTGGACTTCCAGCTCCTTTCAGGGTGCAAATGGAGCTATAGAAAGGGAACTGGAACTGCTGGACTTGGGATGCACATGCAGGACTGAATATTCCATGTCTTCATGATCCCAGCCTGTCTCTGGCTGGGCAGGTGGAGAAGGAGTGGGCTTGGCCTTTTATTTTGATGAGTTATTTTTAAAAGCGAAACCCACTTAAATTAGTTATTTAGTGACTACTGGGAATACAGTCATTTTTCCTGATGAAATGAAGACAATAAAGCATCAAAATTTGATGTCATGGCTGTTAAATTCTGTAATTTTAGACTTCCATTGATCAGAAAATTACTTTATGGTCTGCTTATTTTCAGCATTGTAAAAAATCTACGTAATTTAATTGTTAATCTAAGGTCAAAAGCAAATTAGCATAATAGTATCTGAACTGCACTGCCCTAAAATCCCCTGATAGACATCTTTCTGACTCCTGCTATTACAGAAACTGTTCTCATTGGTTCTTGACCCTATTGAAGTTGTTCCTAGCTAAGCTTTGCATAGTTTATGAGAGTCTGTTTGAATAAGCAGTCTTTAGATGGTGCCTTTGTGCTGGTGGGATGGCTGGTTTTTCTGTGAGATATTAACACCACGGAGAGAGCCTGTATCAATCCTGATGCTTGTTATGATTTCCCCTTCGGTCTCATAAACTTTTTTAACAAAGTCTCACCACTTTTCTTCAGAGTCAGTTATATGAGTTATATGTTCAAAGTTATAAAATTATTTGAGGCTGGGGTTTCTTCCCCCCCTCATTTTATCACCTTAATGTCACAGTACTCATGTACATTGGGTTTCACCATTCAGCCTTTACATGCTTTTGCTGTCCTGGGTATATTTATTAGTTAATGCCTTCTGTGTGTCTTGAAGGCCCATTAGTTTAAAGGGCTATTGCTACAAGTGTTTAAATCTTGAGTTTAAAAAAAAAGCACCAACAGCCACTTTTCAGGGTAGCAAAAGGCTTGTGATAATGATGTAAGAAGTGCATGGAATGCCGTAATGTGTCTTTGGTTTTGAGAGGATTTGATCCAGGGGAGGATTTCAGGCACCTGGCTCTGGCAGCAGAATCTGGGCTTGTGGTTTCTCTGCTATAAAATGCAGGGGAGAATTAGGAAATGCAGAATTAGGAAACCCAGAATTACGAAACTTTTTGAAAAGCAACGTGCTGAAATGAATTGTCTGATGTGGTAAATGAGAAAGACGAGGGTGAAGTGAAGAGACCAGAAATGGGGTCCTGTTGGAAATCCTCTTAGGATTCCCTTTGTTTTTCTTACAGTTATCTTCCACAGCAAGTCTGGGAACACCAAAGCTCTATGTCTGTGAGTGAGATACAGCTGCACCTGAGTTTGGAGCTCCTGTGGCCATCTCATGGATAGTTTCATCCATGCATAGGTACACAGGAGCATGTAAGAGTCTTGCTTTTCATCTGGACTGACGAGCCTCAGCTCAGCACGATGTGCTAGGTGTGCACTAAGATTCCTGGCTGAGTTTTTTAGGAATAGGTGGACTATTTCTGCTTCAGACCCCGTGTTACAGTTAGATTTGCTAAAATAATCTATCTTCCGCCCCAGGGAAAGCAGCCCAGTTGCAGGATCACATTACAGCGCTGGAGAATCAGGGTCAGGCTTCCCATCCTTTCAGGCCAGGCAAAATCGTTTGCAAACTGATGGCGTCTGTGCTCTGCACCTCCAACGTGGCAATACAGTGTATCAGCATAATGGTGAAAGCATTTAGGTCTCTTGGAGAAATGTCATTTAATTATTCATTTTGAACTCTGCTGAGTGGGTCATACATGTTTTAAGCTGCCTCGTAAGCAGAGGAAAATACAGGAGGGAATCCAGTACAGAATCCCTGCCTGCTACTTACTTGCTTACTGATCCATGGAAAAAAACAAACATAACAGGCATTAAACTAGCTATTGAAGTTAGCATTAGTGAACAGCTCTGCCACATGAAAAGGCAGAAAAATGATAGGAAAAAGATGTTTTTTAGGAACAAGTCGCTCTTGTTTTTCTGTTGCTGCTATTTACTTTGAAGAACTTTAGGGGGGTCCTTCTGATGCTAAGAATGCATGGACTAATGGTATGATTAGGTAATATCTCATTTTCATTTGCATAATTCGAGTGAAACCAACAATTTGCAAATAAGGGCAGCATAAATGCAGTGCCAGCAATCCCGAGCATGACTAAGTGCAGTAAGGGAATGCAGGTGATGATAGTTCATCACATGGCTAAAAAAAACAAAGTAGAAAATAATTACAGTAATTACAAAAAAAGAAAAAACAGAGGGGACACAGTTACTGTTTTAGGTGATCTTTTATTTAAAGGAAATAGCATTTTTTTGAGACACCAGATGCATGTCTTGTGGTTTAGAACTAGGAGGAATTCCTAGTTTGCAGAATAAAGACCTTGGGAGTTGCCTCAGTATAATCTTTGCAGATTGTTAAAGCACTCCATGAAAAAGACTGAGATACCAGCTGTGAGAAGAAAAAAAACAAAGCCCATTGTGTAAGTCATGCACTTTCTGCTAAGACCAGTTTTCTGTAGAGGAAAGGGAGGGTGTATCTACCAGGAAGTCTGACAGCAGGGGAGCTCTGGGACCAAGAGTTCTCCAGAAGAGAAGAGCAGGCAAAGGCTGTGCGCACAAAACTTGTGCCACACCTACTTGTAGCCATCCAAGGAGAACAATTTAATTACTGAAAAATTGAGAATAGAAGTGGAATGCTGCTAACTTGCAGCAGTAAGACTAAAGGGTTCAGAATCCCATCAGACTCAAATCACTAGTTATAATCATCCCAGTAATTGCAGAAAAGTACTGCAGCTGGGAGGTGATTATGGATTTGTACACACCTCAGCTGCTCCTTTTTAACCATGTGAGACAGCACCCTATTATCTTCCTTTTGTTGCCTTACTGATCACTTACTTCTTTCCTTAGCACTGGAGGGGAAAAAACCCTGAAAAAATATTGAGCTCCACAAAATGCCATGAAATCCTTTCTTTAAGGGCCAAGGGCTGGAGGTGTGGAGGGGAAGGAGCAAACTTGATTCCTTCTCTTGTGTTTTGAGTACTCAGAAGTTGCCTATGAGATTAAATACTTCAGGTTTTGTGAGTGGCTGGTGGGAAGCAGGGTCAGTATCATGCTATCTTTAGGAAAGCAGGAGTGCATAGGGGTAAGATATGTTCAGCAAAGATGCTTCACATTTCATGTATTCTTTTTATGGGAAAAAAGATACCATACATCTAGTTTTGAGTGTACTTAAAACCTTATACTGTATTAGCACAACAAAGCAAATTTTTATAAGTAGAAAATTTTGATATTTAGCAAATATAAATGGTGGAAGAAGTAATTACATTTCAGATTATTTTTCTCTATCTATCAAGGATATCCAGGCATTTGAAAAAGAATGCAAAACATGAAAATAGAGAGTGGTAGTAATTTTTCTGCGAGTTTGTTTTCTCTGCATGTTTCTCCATATTTATTTCTTGGCATTGAATGGACTGCCCAAGTAGTGTAACCATTACCCAAAATGGCAAACACTAATTCAGTGTGTGACTGAATCTTAGAATATCTCAAGCTGGGTTGGACCCATAAGGATCATGGAGTCCAACTGCCCGCCCCTTGCAGAACCACCTAAAACTAAGCCATGTGCCACCAAGAGCCAGCTGGTCCCTCAGCTGTTGGCAGGTTTGGTGCTGTGGCCACTTCCCTGTGGAGCCTGATTGAGTGACTGACCACTCTTTCAGGGAAGAAGTGGGTGACAGTATGTGTGGGGTATTCTTCTGTGAATAGAGGAAATAAAAATCCACAAAAGGGGTGAAATAAAAGAATTGAGAAGGAGCAGGAGGACACTGCTGACAGTGTTTTGCAAACTCTATTATGTGTGCCACCAGTGGTAACAAAAGCTCTTAATACCCCTCAAACAATTTGAAGTTAAGACTTTTTGCTTTTACAAATCAGTGTGGCCCCTGTTCATGGCCAGTCATTAGCCCTAAACTAAAAGAGGGTGGCAAGTTACTGGGTGCTTACCAGAATTGTGAGATTATGGCTTTGTAAGGTGATGTTATCAGACTGTGAGCTATAATCAGGGACGCACTGAGGACCAGTGGGGTTTGGGACCTAGTGGAATACATTTTGCTGACACGAAGAACCAGGGAGGTCCCTGCATATTGTCCTTCTGTGATAAAAAGAAAACAATATTCCCTTTTTGTTTAGAGAATCAGAGCTGAGCACTTCCATTTCCCTCCAAAGAAGCAGGCTGGAGATAAAATCATATAGATCCTGGATTGCACCTCAGTATCTGCCTAAATGCTGTGTCAGACACTAGTGAGAGCAGGAAACATAGGCTCCTTCAAAGGGACAGTCTCCCCATTTCAAAATACAAGAGTTCTCTGTCCATTACATCCCTTGGAGATCCCTGCTGGGTCAGGACCCTGTAACATCTCTAATAATGACTGGGATGGCAGGACAGGAGCGCTCAGGAGCTTTGCAGGTGTTGGCATGGTGATAACACGGCTGGGCAGGTCCAGAGGGACAATGGTAAGCTGGAGAGAAGAGCTGACAGGGACCTTCTGCAGAGCAGCAGTGACAAGTGCCATGCCCAGCATCTCGGGCAGAAAAATTCCAGATTTAATATCATCTGGGGGGTCAATAGGCTTTTGAGAGGCTTTGTAGAAAAATATCTCGGGTGGTCTCATTTTTTATTGATATCTCAAAAAGCAGTTATGCTGGGGGGGAACGTTTTGGGGAAGAGTCATGACCAAAATTCTGGGTGAACTTTGCCTCATCCTACTGAGGCTGGTCTATGTCATCACAAAAGCTACAGTAAAATTTGCTAGGTTATCTCTAGCATCTCTAGGTATTTTGGTTGTTCCCTTGAAATTCTTAAATTTGTTGAATAGTCAGGTTGGGAATAATTTATGCTGTGAGCACTTACCAGCAAGTAACTGTCATTGTAATGTTTCTTATCCCAGGGTTTTTTATGTGCATTATGTGGCTATTTCTTGCAGAGACTGAAGGAACTGAAACAGAGGGAGTTTGCTCGAAATGTAGCATCTAAGTCACGAAAAGATGAAAGAAAACAGGAGAAAGCCCTTCAACGTTTGCACAAGCTAGCTGAGCTAAGGAAAGAGAGAACGTGGTAAGTCCATAGCTGCTCAAACAGAAAAAGTACTTTAAAATAAGCCCTCCACTGTTAGCTGGTGCTGTGGGACGCAGGAGACCCTTGGCTGTAGCCACACACACGTGTTTTAGGGCATTTTGGAAGCATTCTGTGCAGTATTTGATTCACACTATGTGCCGGAATGAATGTTTAACATTGCTTTTTCAGTTGAGCTAAAATGACACATATTTTTAGTTTAAAAAAAGATGTGTTTCATATATATTTCATAAAACCAGGCACTTCGGTTGAAAGCTGAGTGAACTAGGTCATGCATTTGCAGGCTGACACTACTTCATTGATGAGGTGAGGAACACAGTCTGTCTCTCTAGGATGTAACAGATCTCTGCGATTTAGTTTTCAAAATGCTCGCCAGGGAAAGCATCCAGAAACCTATCTTTAAATCTCAATAGCTGGATTTTTTTATATTAAAAGGTAAGTGCTCCTTTTCCCCTGCTCAGCAGAGTGTTTACCTCCCTCTGCAAAAGTGACTCCTTGCTACTCATACATTTTAGTATTGTATCTAGGCAAGCTGTTGAAATTAGTATTGAGCTTGCTAGTTGTGACTGAATTCTCAAAATATGACACAGTTCTGACACTGATAAGCCACTGAAAATATATGTACTTGTCACAGTGTAATCTCTGAAGAAAAAAAGAAAAAATGTAGATGCTCAAGCGCAAATGTATTCTTTTTATTCAGCTTCCACCCCCCCNCTAACAAAGAAGTCCAACCAACCTGCAGCTCTTGCTGAGAAAGAGTCTCTTTGTCCCTAGTTTGGATGGTGGGCAGTGTCCTGAAATGAAGTCTGAATGAGCAGGTGCATGAGACATGAATGTTGCAGGGTCAGTTGGACAGGAGCAACATGACACCTAATTTTTTGATCTTTTTTATAACTCACGTGGAGACCCTCCTCCATGAGTGTTGTAACTGTCTATATTTTATACTTGAGTATATTAGATATCATTCCCCCTAAACATGCTCCAAAATCGGAATTTTGCGTATTTCATTAGAAACAGGAACTTACTGTTTCCCTTTTTCCAGGCTGGTGAAGCACAGATTTTGCAAGCCTCTTTTGTTTCTGGATTATTTGGGGTTTTTAAAAATATCCTTTTGCTAGTTCCTGAAGGAGACTTTCTGTCTGAGCCTAATTTATCTATTTCATAATTACTGTTTACTACCACTTTACATCCTTAGAGGTATGATATAGACAGACACATAGGATTTTTTTAAACTGGCATTTTCTAGGCTGGTTTTGTAGAAGTCACCATTTTATTCTGTGAAAGAAAGGATTTGTGTGTGGGTTTAATATATATTTCAAATTGATAAAGAACTAGGCAAGGCAGGAATTCTCATGAGGAATTCCTCTCTCATAAAACCTCTACCTTAATTTCTAGACCTGATAGGGTAAAGTCATTATTCTTCATCTCAGCACTTCTTGGAGTTCTAAATGACACTTGCAAGTTTTACCAATGACTCATTAGCAAGTATTGCTCTGCACTGTAACACAGAGCGATTTGGCTAAAATAAACAAACAAATGGTTTCAACACAGGTACATTACTCCTAGTGCTGAGCAGTTTCTGTGGATCCTGGAAAATTGTCAGCTTAAGCACTTCTTGCTCTTCTCTTTGCTTCCTGTTAAGTCAAAGAGAACAGATGGGAAGAGGACATGAAGAACAGAAGTAGACAGTGATAAATTTTTTCTCAAGAGGGATGAATCACTTACTTTACTTCTGTCAGCTGAAATCCTCTCCCCAGTTTTGTTTTTCCATGAAAGAAATTGCTGAGATGGTGATGGTTTGGTTTGTGCATACAAATAGGATGGGAGTTGCTGGGGGATTGCCTGTGGGCAGAACAGCAGTCACTGGAATGATGACTAAGGGGGAAGTGCTCTATGAAGCACTCTCTGTTTTAAAATATTTTGTAGCATGAAGGAATGTAAAACTGCTATCTGTAGTAATAGTGTTGTAACCATGGTGGTCTGCTGGGAGGAGAAGCAAGATTTCTGTGGAGACAGTCTCTTCTTTGGCCAGCCAGTGTGTCTAGGGAAAGGTAACTGCTTTGTAGGAATGTTAGTCCTTCAGCTGATAACTTCACATGAAGGAGGTGGGGGCATAATACTTACTCATTCTTTTTTTTAGTACTAGTCAACTGATCTTTATTGGAAGAGATGGCATTTTTTCATAGTCTAAATGTACATATCCACAGAGTCTTCCTCTTTCCTTAAAAAATTCCCTTAAATACCAATGTAATACCATGTTTCTGTCAACAGTTCTCTGAAAGGTATTGACTCAAAATTTTATTTTCCTTCCTAGTGCTCCTGGAAGTGGCCCTATGTTCAAATCCACTACAGTGACCGTGCGAGATGATTGCAATGATATCCCCAAAAGTGCTGCCATAGATTCTGCCAAAAGCCAGGATTTCAGCTGTACGTTAATGCATGATGCACAGAATTGCAAAGACATTGCTTCTGTTATTTCTTCCTCTCCTGGAGATGCAGGTGGTCATCAGTCTGACATTAACAAATGTGGAGATCAGGTTCAAGGAGCTCAAGGACACAGAGTTGGGTTCTCCTTTGCTTTTCCTAAGAAAGCAGCAGTCAAACTGGAGTCTTCAGCTGCCGTCTTCTATGAGTTTAATGAGGAAACCTCCATGGAGCATGGATTTAGCAGAAGGAGTAGGTTTGTTCCAGGAACATGTAACCTTCAGTCTCCTTCAACAGCAGAAATAGTTGTATGCCCTGAGGAGAAAGACACCTGTTTTCACCCACTGGTGGAAAAATGCATGGACACAGCAGAAGCTCCTGAAGCTCAGGAGTCAAAAGAACCACCCAGTGAGGAAAGCAGGGTGCTGGAGAGTCCCGCTGTAACTCCTGCCATGTCCCACTCAAAGCAGCCGGTGTTCTCGGACACGGATGGCCACAGTGTGGAAGTAAGTGCAGCCAACTTAGGGGCCCAAACACTGCCCCTGGCTGCAGACAGTGCTCAGGTCCTGCCCCTGGACGGCAGCGTACACAAGCTGCAGGCAAACAGAGCTCCTGTGCAGGAACTTGTGGAGGATTGTTCCTCTCTGCAGGATGTTGCAGAGGAAAACTGTAACAATGGGAACAGTGATCCATCTGCAACTGAAACTGAAATAAAAAATCTAGGGGCAGATGCAGTAGTTCCTTCATCATCTGAAGAGGGTAGTGGAGCCTCAAAAAGCAAACCGGACATGTACAAGAGACCCTGTCAACCCTTTGTTCCCGTTCTTAGCAAATATGGATCAAATATTCTTCAGTGGCCATCAGAAATGTTAATTTACACAAGAACAGACCCATCAATTTCTTATAGCTGTAATCCTTTATATTTTGATTTTAAGTCATCAAGAGCAAGCAACAGCCAAGAAAAGCCCAAGCATCAACCAAACATACCTCATTTGCACCATAAAATTGAATCTAACCATATCTTAGCCTCGGATTTTACAAATAAACCTGCTTCAGAGTGTGGTGATTATGAAGTAGAAGTGAATAAAAATATGTGCAACTATACAATACCCCTATTAAGTGATGTTTCCCTCTTCAGAAGTTGTGACCTTGCAAAAAATGAAAACAAAGTGTCCTTGGATGAGTCATTCAGGATTAGAAAAATAGAAAAGTATCACATATCTCAAAACCCCTTACGACAAAACACTGTGATAGATGAGAAATACAACAAAGTTTGGATCAAAGAAGGCCATGAAAAATGGCTTCACAAAAGCAGAAAATGGAAAAGGAGAAGAAAATTATGTCATTGTCATTATCATCACTGTGGGGATACAACGGTAGCAGAAATGGAGATGTCTGCAGTAACTGAAAAAGAAGTTAGTTACAGAGATGAAAATAAATATCAGCACCTCCAAATTAGTGCAGAGAAGTGCAGACATGATGCAGGGAATATCTGGTTAACTGCAGGTGAAGTACAGCAGTCACATCCAAAATTTGGCATTGAAAACGGTCTTAAGAGAGTCATGTCTGCATCAGATCCCATACACTGGGACAGAGGCTGGTATGACTTTCGGAGTGAAAAAAATAGTGGCCAACACCATGGTTGTAAAGGACCACACAGAAAGAGCAAAGCAACCTCCCGGAGGCAGGCAAAGCAACTGACTCCGAGCTGCAGGAGGCAGAGCCTAAGGCACTCTAAAACGTGCTGTAGCTGGAAAGTCAGGAGGTCAAGCTGTAGCCCAGAGCATAAATGTTTAGGACAATGCAGTGAGGAGAAGGGGCTGAGTCAAAACCAGCCCATAAAGAGAGGTTACAGTGTTCTGACACAAGAACCCGAGAAATCCCACCGCAAGCGGAGGCAGCACACCTATTCCTCTTCCTCGGATGAAAGCTCATGTGGACAGACATTATCAGCAGAGGAATATCTAAGGCAAGCACATGCTTCAGGTACATATCACAAGGCAAAAGGGAAACGCAGGAGAAGGAAGACTAGAATCCATCATGGTTTTTTTGACAGGAATGCAAAAAGTGAGACCTTTGAACCTTCCAAAGAAAATTCTGCAAATTCTACGTTAAATATTTTGGGGGACTTATTAACTCAAGACAATCTAGAGGAAACTAATGCAGCTCCCAAAGATGCAAAAGACAGGGATGAAACAATGGAGTTGGAGGAAAGCAAGTCGCCTCTAGAAACTGCTGGTACAGAGGTGCTGGAAAATGATAAACCGACAGCGTGCACGGCAATGGAGAGCGCACCGGCCACGCTTCCTGATGGCGTCACAACTTCTGCTGCCTCTGCTCCTGGGCGCAGTGCTCCAGCACCTGCTGCCAAACAGGGTGTTCCCGAGGAGGGAAAGAAAAAGGAAAATGTGAACAGGCGTGAAAATCAAGCTCGTTACAAAGTCCCCGTCCCCAACAGACACTTGGAACAAGCTCCTCCTAAATCCTATCTTTGCCATTATGAGTTGGCCGAGTCTCTACCGCACGAGAAAATGAGTGAGGTGGCCGGTGAATGGGTGCAGTGTAATCCTGGCATATTTAGCAGCCCCCCACCGTTGCCATTCAAAGAAGCTCATGTAAACAGTCACACCTTTCTAACTACCGAGCAGTTAATAGCCCCCTTCCCTCTGCCCGATCAGACACTGATACTCCCTCCTGATAACCACGAGAAGTTCAAAGAGCTCCCATCGGAGGCGTATCAGCAGATGATGCCGCAGAACGTGCTGTCCAGTAAAGTGAAGTTCGCGTTCACTCCGCCGGCGATGCAGCCCTCGGCCTCGCCGCTGCCGCCCCTGCCGCTGCAGCCGCCGCTGTGCTCTACCTCGGTGACCACCATCCACCACACCATCCTGCAGCAGCACGCTGCCGCTGGCACGCTGAAGGTTCTCCAGCCCCACCAGCAGTTCCTCTCGCAGGTCCCGGCTCTTTCCAGAGCGCCTTTACCTCATCTCCCGGTAGGACCGCGGCTCTGCCCCGGCGGCCACGCCGCCTTTGTGGCCCCGCCGCACCTGCCGCTGCTGCCGCCCTCGGTCCTGCACCCCGCCCCGCTGGCCTTTCCCCCGCTGCCGCACACCGTCTTCCCGTCCCTGCTGGCCCCGCACCCGGCTGTCATCCCCCTGCAGCCGCTCTTTTAGGACACGAATGGGGGAAGGAGCCTTCAGCTAAACGGTCCTGCTGTCTCTACAGTCCCCTCAAGCTTTGCAAAGCGGTTCTGTGAACTAGACTGGTTAAAATTCCTTGTTCCTTGGGAAGCATTTACTGTAAGTATGATGATGCAACAAACATTCATGGCAAATTCAGACCTATACTATTACTGAAGCACTGAATAGTCTGATACTAATTATGAACTATATATATATATGTGAAAATCATGTCTTAGAATATATATAATGTATATAAAATATATTTATAGTTCTATAACTTATGTTGTAAAGTATTCACCTTTTGTTTTTTATCTTTGTGTATTTGCACCTATTTAATGTTTAGACAAAGCTGATGCACTATGTTTTGTACTATGTTCTCTGAAACTGTAAATCTAGTGACAAACTATCTCTTGCAATAAATTTTTGTTAACTACCTAAGTATATCAAAAATTTTTCATTATAAGCCTCATGGATGTTGTTCTTCCATGTCCTTCTGCAGCTGAATATAAACCTCTGCCCCTGCTGTGTTGGGATAACCACATTTCCTACACATCAGTGATCTATCAGGGAGGCTCAGAGGCCAATACCTTGAGGGCAGCTGTCTCACCAAGCTAGAGAGAAAGGGTAATAGATGTGTTTGTGTTAGCAGCTTGATGTCACCGTGACAAATTTTGCCTCCTTGTACTATGTGCACAAATTGCTGACTGGTGGAGCTGATCCCTTTTATACTAAACCACAGAAAGACAATGTAACAAATATAATACTGGTGATGGAAGAAGAAGAAAGGATAATATTGGGAGCAGATTGGCTTCAAGGGAATATTGCTTGTAGTGGAAGGGTAGAGCCTTCGTTCCACTGAGCAGTTTCTCTGATTGCCCACAGATCTGTCGGAGGGAGGTCCTTGCTGCTAGGCAGCGTGTGAAGGCAGCAAGAGCACAGGAGCATGAAGGAGAGGTCAGGAAACTCACCAGGGTTTGATACAAATTCTTACCTCACTTCACCGCCCTACTTCCTGCAGCATTTCACTAAAGAAATAGAATAACACAGAATAAAGATTAGTTAAAATAATAATATACTGCCATTTTTTCTAACTGTATTTCAGAGACTTCTCCCTACCTCTGCCGCCTTTTTATTGCTGTTAAACCTCACCCAGCTTTAGCTGGTGAAATCTCCTAATTTGCTTTAGCATGAGGTATATCAGACCCGCACCTGCAATGGTCCAGAATAAAAGCAGAAGTCATTCTGAGATAGAGCCATTCCTTTGAGTTAAAATGAAGTGTTATCATGTGAATGAAGACAAGGATTTGCAGCATGAAGGTTAATGCTAGAAGTAGGCCCTCCATAATGAAAGGTAGGTAGGCTCTCCCAATTGATTGCTTCTTTTCACCTTTTTATATACTATAATAAATCATATAAAGTTGAACTGAAAGAATAGTGAATTTTAAGTATTATTAATATACATTGCATATTAATAGCTACAGACGTTAACCATTTGCAGAGTAATGCTATATCTTACAACATATATGTCTGGATCTTATTTTCTGCATCGATAGCATTAGAACTTACCTGTATAGATATTGCAAGTTTTAGTATAATATTACATTAAAACTATGGCAAACAACATCTTGCCACTATGATTACACAGTCAGCTGCTCAAGGGATGTGAGTTTTCCATGTTGTGTAGTTGCAAAGGGCTAAACTATGTTACTAAGCAAGCATGTTAATAATCAAGAAGTTGATAAGAAAGAGCCGATGAGCAGCCAGGTTCTGGAGAGTGCCCTGATCCCCCACCTGAGGCTGCAGCGAGGAATGGGATGTCGCTGAGCGTCCACCCCTGTAATGCCAGAAGGAAGGTATATTTTCTCTAGTTCTGACTTCAGGTGGATGTCCATTTTTATTTATGTGGTACCTAAAAAATATAGGACTAAGTGACTTTATACTCCTTCATTTAAGAGTCTGCCTGCATAAGGTGATTGTCTCCTCTGCCTCCTGTCACTGAACATGGGAATCTCCGTTGGAAGCGGGAGGGTTGTCCTGGTTGACTTGGGTCCCTTGGGTGACGTGTCCTAGCTTCTGCACTTCTGCCCTCCTCTGTGGGAGGCAGCACGGACAGTGCCCTGGGTTCTGATGTCCCATCAATGACAAAATCCATCTCATCATAGAGCAGTACATTAAGAAAAAAAGAATCCACATAGGACAAATACGGTTGCACGTTCTGGCAGGAGATTAAAAATCATCAGTTTAAAATTTTCAGTTGCAATGTTCATTGAAAAATCCCATCTATGAAATTGGAAGTCAACATTTTTTCACCAAAATGTTCTGGCAGCTTTGAATTCTACTTTTTCCTTACAATTTAAATTATTTTAAGGTGTTAAGAAGTTTTAAGACATTGCACAGTTCTTTATTATCTACTGTAATTGCTGTTCAATAGTGTATAAACTATTTAAAATAAAAGACTAATAACCATAAAATGTAATAATTTTCTAATATGGTATTGCCTTTAATGCTAGAACTGTTTGTATATGTGACTTCATATGTAAAAGCAAAAGCAGTACAAAAATAAATCACAAGTTAAGTTTCAAATTGAACACACTAAATTAAATTGCCTAATGAAATATTCTTTTGAGTTTCTGTTTTATTATTAAATGTATAACTTCTAGTAAGTTATATAAGGGTAGTTTTTCTTTTGTATGTTTTATCTGGTATTTTAGATTAAATATATATTTTTATTCCATTAATTGGTAGTCTAATTTATAAACAAAAACTATTGCAGGTGCTAAATAATAGAATTTTTATAATTTTAAATAAATTCTACCCAGTTCCTTAAATCTAAGTAATTTAGTTCTAAATTTACAAATTTGCACAGATCTAGTCTGTCTATGCTCCTGGCCACTTTGCCAAATTTAGAATTTATTGGGGTTTCTTCCTAGCTCGAGCAGTAAGAGTGTTGCTCCCAAAGGACAAGAATTACACCCTCAGATCTAACCCTAAGTGAGGTTAGAGATTTTAAGTGATTTCCCAGACCAGCTCTGCAGAGAAGTACCTGAAAAGTTGCTCTGTTCCACTGAGATGAGAAGAATATCTTTATTTTGGTCCTTAGAAAGTTGCAGCCTGCCCAGACTGACCTTCTTGGGGACGTTCCATTTCTCAGGTAAAGAGAGCCATAAAATAATGGTCCAGAGGTGCTCTTGGGCATCAAGGAACATAACTGTCTCACGTTGTGAGGGACGGTTAGGAGCCACTGGGCTCTTGTCTTGTGTCTCTTATGTCTGTAAGTACACAGAATTTTTAAAATGCTACCAATGTATGCAAAGAATCGGATTGTTAACTTGGTTTCCTTCACAATCTAGAAGCTACACAAGCTATTAATTGCTGGGGAGAAGTCACCAGATTTCAGATTCTACAGGAGTGAGCAATGGATTGTGCCCCGTGGAGAAACTGTCGGTCACAGACATTGGTAAAAGAAACACTGTTTGTGGAGGATTATTGAGTGAGAATGTTTTTACCTTTCGGTTTAATCAAACAACAATGAAATGGTTATGAAGCAATCTCTTCTTTACCTGCAATGCTAACTTTTTATTAGCTTGTCAACTTTTTGCACTTGTGAAAGAGTCCTTTGGGTATGGTATTGAAATGAAGCTTTAAAAGGCTATTGGAACATCCGTTTCTCTTTACGCCTGTACATGATGATGTGCTGCTAATACAACAGATCACATGGCTATAATTTTTCTGACAAGTTTATATTCTGTAACTGTGCTTTGCCCTCAAAATACATGTTTTCCTTTATGATAATATTTACTTGATATGCTGCAGTTAAAATAGAGCTTTAAATATATTTGTTCAGATTGTTCCTTGGTGTAAATTAGTGTACAGCTTCTGGCTTTGGTTCGTAACCACCGAAAATCATTCATGTTGCAATGCCAAGGGTTTTGTTAACTCCCCCAGATTAAGGCAATACATTATGACCACGTGAATGTATTTTGAAGACAGTTCCTTGTTTGTAAGTAAGGTGGTAAATTTTAATCTGATGGGTATTTTGCCGTGGTGCTCAGAGTCTACATGTTCTAAACTCCATACATTAATTTTCTGCTCTCCAATTACTGTACATGGCCTAAAGGCTTGTGTATGTGTAGCAATGCACACATTTATGCAATATGCCTACCAGTTGTAAAATATTACAGTGTTATATTAACTCTCTTTATTGAAAGTAAAGACATTTTTACTGTATAATGATCATTGGATATTTTTAAATTAACAAGACTGACTATCTCAATGCGTGTGTTATTTCATAGATCACTTTGATTTAGTATTTGCAGCAGGCATGGTTTTGTACATTCTTCTACTCTTTAATTCAGGAATATTATAAAGAAGTTTTCTCTTTTTCTCTTTCTCTGTGACTAAGATTATCAGAGTATATTGGAATTTGCCTATTTATGAAAATGAACCAGGCTATTTTATTACTTTCATCTGTAATAATTAGAGTACCAACTTTACGGTTTATAAGACATTTTTGCTTCAAGCTTCAGTTTTATTTCATGTCTGTTATAAAAGTTTGGGAGAATTTCTGCCTAGAGTCTAAATTTTGACCTGTTTGTGAATTTCTGAAACCAATGGAATCTAAGGAAGCTTTGCCATTAGTGTTACTGAGGATTTATTTTGACCTGGTGCATTAGGCCTCTTTGTTTATTAAAACTGCCTAATACTTGCTGCTTTCAGTTGAATAATAATTTCATAAGGTGTGATGAGGAGGACAGTCCAGTAAAGGAAAATGAATCCAGTTTTAATCAGTCTTCTACCTCCTTTGTTGTCAAGTTGTTAATGTAATTAATGACCATAAAGTTATATCTTTAAAATTTCTGTTCTGTATCATCAGTGTTTTGAAACACATGCATGCACCTTCTAGTCTAATACCAAAGACAAAAACATTTCATTGGAATATTGGATTTTCTACCTGTACAGGCTCACTTTTGAAATTTTAGTAAGTAGGACTACATTAATACAATATGCAGGTAACATAATGTATCAGCAGTATTTATTTTTGCTGGGATAAGATCAGAATGTGCAAATCTATGTAGAGAAAAACTTAAGTAAGCTTCAAATGTGAACCCTCGATGAATACAGTATTATTTATGAGAATTAAAGATGGTTACTCTTAAATCAGAAGTGGTGCTTGTTTGCTATGAATGAGACTTTAAAAGAGAATCTTTTTTCCCCTCAAAAGAAGCAGCAAACAGGAAAAGACTTTTGAAAATACTTGTTTTTAAATCAGCTGGGTAGGACCTGTGTACCTTTCTCATGGGTGAGAAACAGCGAGTAAGTACTGGACATTCAAAATCCTACATGTCATAAGGAAAAGTCTTACACTTCTAGTGCAGTCTTACCTTGATTTAATCCAGTGAAACATGCAGGAAGAATTAGGAGATTCATTTAAATGAATATATTTGCACTACTGTGAATACAGAGGAAGTGAGGCCCAGCTCAGGTCCAAATTTTTTCTTGCAATGTAGCTCAGATTTAACAGCCTAAGTAATTTGGCACCAAACCTTCTTGCATGTAACAGACTCTTTTATAAATGGCTTTAATGTCACTGGAGTGCTGGGAAGAATGACAGTGAAATCCAGTGAAATCTCTCCTCTCACGTCAATAATGCCTGCTGAAGCAATCACTGTAGGAGATGCTGAAAGGAGGAAACCTGAATTGGACAGTGCCTAAGTCATACTTTTCCCTTGTGGGATTGTAAGTGGGAATGGAATCTTACTTGCATTTTAGTGCTTATTCATCTACAGGTGTGCATGTGTGTGTTTGTACACATTTACCAGGTAGGTTACTGGTTTAGGATTCTTTTTTTTCTAGGTGTAGTTAAGTAGTGGTAAGAATATCTTGTTTGAAATGTACATAGCAGAAGGGAAGAAATTGTTGAAGGGAAGAATATTGACACAGAATAATAAGGAAAAAAAGTGGTTATAATATAATGAACTCATCTTTTCCTCTTGAGGGTGGAAGGAAATTGTGTGAAGTTACTTCACCTGCTTTTTATTGGGTGGCTCTGTTTTGTATCTTTTTACCAAAATTACAGTGCTGTTTGCCTCAGCTGATCTGTCAATCCATCAGTGTCAAAAAAATAGTCAGGTTAGCAGGAGAAAATCTGCATAAAATTTGCTCTTAATGAAGTCCCTTGTCTCTCTGGAGAAATTATTCATAGAATGAACATTCAGTGTGCAAAATAAGCCTGTTGGTCTCTGTGCCACCACCTACAGCTGCATGTTTGCTCACCTTTTGTTAACTTGTCATTCTCCAGGAGCAGAAGAAATGAAAAGGAAGTTATTTTCTTCCAGTGCCACCAGTTGAAGAAGACCCAGGTCTCCAGCTGGCTTTCCTCAGCTCTGTTGGATGTTGGTGCAGTTGCCTGCCCATGGCAGAGGTCAGTCAGGACTCTGTTCTTGAAGCCGTAAGAGGAAAGCCAATCTGGGATGTGGGGTATTTTGTGGTTTATTTTCCATAATGTGATGTGGACCATTGAATGTGTTGTTGGTTAATAAAAAAAGGCAAAATGCTATTAAGGTTGTAAAAAGGAGATAAATAGAAGCTAAATGTTGGGGTGAGATACAGAATGTCAATCACAAAAGGTTTCATGAGGGAATTGTCAAAGGTAAGGAATTGATAACGAAGAAAAAGAGCAATAGTAATAATATTTTACATACAATGTAAAATACCCTTACATAGACAACATCTGTGCAAAAATGCACTCTTGAGTCACCAGTCAAGTACTGGGAGCTGAATTTTGGGCAGCAGATCGTTGAGGGAAGCAGTGTTGTGTGGGATGTAGGACAGTATGCACCGAGGGAGCAGGAATTGGTGCTCTGAAGAATGTCTTGAAGGATGATAGAAAGTGGTTTTAGGGGAAAGCATGCAGATACTTTTGGAGGGAAAAGAAAGGCAGGGATGAGGGGGATTGGACCTGCCAATATTCATGGAGCTGGATGGTGGCGCAGAGAGATACAAATGAGGCCGTGTGGAGGGGAGGCATCGCTGCAAGAGTTTTTAAAGACGCTTTTCATAAACTCTACTCAAGCCTGCAGAAATTAGTGATAATTAATCTCGAGAACCCCCTTGCCTCCTTTTATTCAATTATCCTTGGGGGGTACTTCTGCAGGACGGCGAGTGCTGGGGTTTCCTGACACAGCACTGTGTAGCATTAGTATGCGCTGTGGGATGTATGAATCCTGCAGTAGCTCAGGGACTAATTACCTCGGAAGGTTGAAGGCACCAACACCTATTTAGAGTGTTTTTCACAGAGAGCAAAGTTGCAGAGAAACATGAACGGAGGCCAGTGCAGCTGAATGTGTAAGAGGTTTTACTTGAGACCGAAGTGTTTCAGGCTCTGTGTGCTGCTGTGTCGCAGTGTGATGTGTGGTATCAAAGCTGCTTCTCCCCATCATTTTTCATTATCACGCCGGGTTATGAGGGTTAGCAGGGCTGAGAGATGCTATTCGACACATCACGAGCAGACGCGTCAGCAGGAGCAGCTAAATGTGACACAGTTTTCCTCAAATGCTGCAGTTACCAAAACATGCCTCTTTGCAAGATGTTTTTAAATAAAACTACATGCCTTTTGATGACAGTGCTGAGACCCCTTTCCAGGGAGTATGGATGTTTGGGGAGCTGTCGGCTGGTTCACAACATCACCTTGCAATGGGGAGGAGCAGTGCAGGGCTAAGCAGATACTGCCAGCTGGAGAATTTTGTTCTGAAGCACTGTATATAATTCTAGCAACGGGAAAGCAAAACCCTAGTGGTCATCAGGGATTCCCTGTCTGTGACTGCTCAGCAGACAGCTGTCTGAAATTCAGTGGCCTCGTAGATAGAGAAAGCTCCATAGAATAACTGACAAGCTTTCTTTTCATCTTTTAAATCCATAATGCATGTATATACATATTGTTAATAATTCATATTAATGGAGAGCTCTTGCCCAAGAGCACATTCCCCTATCACAGAAAATAAATTGTTTAATGATGTCTAGGATAGAAATCAGAGGCTGGCTCTAAATCCAGCAATTACAGAACAGTACTAGACATGCAGTGCACACTTCCATAAACAAATAAATTCATTACAGTTTAATAACAGTGGAAATAATAAATGTAAGGTAATTTAAATAATGTGCAAAATAGAGCCATATTTTATCCTAAAGCCATAATGCCAAGTACTCACATTCTCAGGAATTCTTGAAAGCCTTCAGGGCTGGCCTTAAGTGCAGGTAAGCAATAAGGTGGAATTTTAATGTTATCATCATGGCCTAAATTTATAGAGAGGCAAAATTCAGTTTTGTGGTGGAAGTTGTCCAAGCCTGGGTGTTAGATGGAAAAGAGTCTGGGAATGCTCAGTTTGGTGCTGGATCACTCGGTAGGTTTAGGTGGCATGATGCAGAGTAGTGGCTTCTGGGATTTGAGAGCAGAGGACAGGATCTGCAGAGCCCTCACTACCACTGAGGAAAAGCAGGGCTTGGAGGTGCCAATGGTGCATTGCAGAGGTGGGAAGAAAGGTGAGGAGGAGAAACAGGTCCTTACAGGCTCAAACTTCAGTAGTCTTGAAGAGAAATTTTGCAAATTTTCTGCACCCTTTGATTGTTGGCTAATTTAAGCACCTTATTTTCATGTGTTTTAAAATAAAAGATGGAATTTATTTCTTGCTTGGAAGTGTGTAATAACAGAAGACTCAGTAGTGACTGACTTTTTGTTTTTCTAATCCCAGCAATTGAAATATTCCTTACGATGGTGAGAGCTCACTCAGCTGAGTAGTGCCCTGTCCTGCTGGTGGTCTCCCTGGGAGTGCTCCTCTGCGGTGGATTGCTCCCAGCCATCAGAAACAAACATACCAGGTGACCCAAAATGCTTATGTTTTACATATGTTCCATTTTCCCTGCAGTTTCATGGATCTGCAATACATGTGGACCATTTCAGTTTAGTGTTGTGTCAGACTGGGTATTTGGTATGGTGATTCTGTTATAAATATTTGTGTTCGCTCTGTGATAGTTCAGCTTCAAATAATTTTTTGCTTGTCCTATTAAAAGGTTGCTGTGTTTCACAGAACGGTCACACGCATCTTACCCTGGAGCTGAATTAAGTGTTCCTCTAAGCGGTGTATAACTCTCTTATGCTGTGATAACAATAACATCATCCTGGGAGAGAGGCGCTTTCCTGGTCAATGTTCTATTAAAACAGTAATAACTTGGTACTGGTTTAACTTGAAATCTGCATATTCTCATGTTCAACATCTATATCTGGTTGAACTGCTCTGAATATGTATTTGTAGCCTGAACTCGTCTCTCTCAGTAAGTTTTTGATTCTGTGAAGGTTTAGCTCAAGAAACCTCAAGCCAAAGTCTGGATTTTGAATTCAGAATATTCAACTAGGCCTAGATTTGACAGCTTTTGGGGGCTGATTGGAATTTCTGAAACCATTAAATGGTTCTGGATGCTCTTTCTGAGACCGTTAAGAACAATTTTGAATGTTTTTTCCACAAACCTGTCACACTAATCATCAGCATCACAGACTCAGCCGCTTCCTTGGAGGTTTAAGCATACCATATCTGTGTAGTAATAACCATAAATGGGGTCTCATCCAGTTATTTTCCTAGAAGATCTCACCATACCATCCTGGAATAACTGAATTTGGTTATTTTAAAAATGCAGGCTATGTTATTTTTCCTTTAAAGTCTGTGCAATAATTTGCACATTCATCCTACTTTCACAAGCAGGAGAGGTTTTGAGAACTGTCTTTTTCTTGATGTTTGTCAAAGGGAACTAATTTTGTATTCAATAATACATTTTTTTCTTTGAAGTGATCCAGAAATTTTAATATACTTGCTCTGTTATACAATAAGAAAATAACTATTTATCCCAATGGATATTTTATCAGGAAAAAAAAGCCCCATGAATTCTGGTTTCCTCTCAACTCTCTGTCTTGTGATGCTCCTTGTCAGATTAATGTGTTTTAAACCTGTCGGTTGGTACCTGAGATGTCAGAAAGGAAGATTAAAAACACACCTTTCTTTTGGGGGATTCGTTTTGCACTACAAAATGTGGAGGAAGAGAAAGAAAACCTTTCCTGCTTACTGCTGGAATGCATCTGAGACTTGCTGTGTGTACCATTCTGGTTATGTTTTGGGGGTTAGGAAGGAATTTTGGTTACTGTCCTAGAACAGATTCAAGATCCTGAAATGGTTATTAGTTTGTGAGGAGCAGAACATGCAGAAATGAAGGGTCATGGGTTTGATTTTTGTCTCAGGCACAAACAAGGCATGTGACTCAGGACAGAAATAATTTCTCTCTGCTTCCTTCAGGAGACTGGAACTGTTGCATTTGCCTTCTAATGTGGTGGATACACTTACCTTCTTATACTGTTAATCAGTAGATGAAATATCTTTTATTAACTTCTAAGTTTCAGGAAGTTTTCAGCTAGGAAAAGAGAAAAATACAATGTTTTTAATACTAACAAAGTCACTCTGTATTTTTTCAGATATCGTTTCAGAAAAAATTACTATGCAAGTCCTCAATGTATTTTTTACACAAATTGAAATAATTTCTGAAAGAAATGCAGAGATTTACCCTTGAGTTTGAGCAATAGGGAGGCGTTCTGCAGAAGCTCTCTTTGGTCACGGGTTCTAATGAGACCATAAACGCTGGCCAAGGCCCATAAACACTGCAGAGGTTTGGAGCAACGGTGTTCACCAGTGCCACTAATCCAGCTTTAAATCAATTTTTCAGAACCTGGGTCCTATTCTCCTCTCAGTCTGAGTAATAAAGTGCATTCAAGGGAGATGATGCACATGAGAAAGTGCTCCTCATTTCACAGGACTTGAGGAATAATCCAGAACTATATATTTCTCTCGTGTTTCAGTTAGTGTTTAAATGATTCAGCCATCATTTTGGCTATGCACTTATTATAGAAGGTGCTTGATTTTGATCTAATATGTGTTCTGAAGACTTTTAAGACCATTTTTTACAGTTTCCTAAAGTAAGAGCCTGTTCCACTCTCAGTAACCGTAAATAACTCACGTTTCTGAATATGGATATATCACCATATTTAGCAGTCAGGTCAGTGTTTTTACATGGAGCAAAAAAAACTGATGTGCAATAACAACCTGGAGAAAGCAGTGAAATCAAACAACAGCAGATCCCTACACACATATGATAGGTACCTATATTTTAATGAAAAATCAAACATGTAAAATCCAAGTCTTAATTTACCTCTGTGCTTGTTTTGTTGAAATTACAAAATATGGCAATTTTTCCATTCATGCCAAATACTAATTAGCAAGACAATAAAAAAACAACCAAAACAGGAGAGACCCTTACTGTTACTGGCAGAATTCATAAGCAGAGTGGTTTCTTTCACTGGGATATAATGATGTTAACTGGCTTTTTGGGTAAGATTTTGGCTGCTTGAAGTCATTAACGCACAGCTAATTTTCAGTGTGTGTTTTTGTAGGTGCTGTGTAGGATAGGACTGGCTGACAACAGATTTTCAGAGATGCTGTGTTGGATTTTGCTGATAAACAGGCAGTATTTTGGGTCTTATAAATAACTGGATCTTATAAAGAATCATTTGCTCAATTTTGACATGTCACACAACTTTCTCAAATTGTTGTTTGGTCTAGTGCAAAATAGGATAGTGATTGAATTAATTGCAGATTTTTGAAGAAATATTTCTTGTTACAGTGAGCATGATCACCAGTGATTTTCTTTGTGTGTACAATAGGTCATTTCTGTGTACAGATGTCTTCCAGACTGAAAAATGACAACCAAAACTGTAAATGCATTTGGAGCAGGTCACATTGAAAAAATGTACAAGTATGTTCAATTATGTAACATTTAATTTCTCTTTATCCTTCTGTCCCAGGTGGGTGTTATGTGACGGGATGGAGTATGCCTGGTTACTATAGGAATGCAACATGCAAGGAAACTTCTGAATAGAAAGCAGTTAATTTAACTAAACATCTTTTGATGTCACTGCCTAATTATTTTCATCTACAACATTTAAAAGGCAGGTATTTGGAAATAAGCTTTACCCAGAAAAGTTACAAAACTCTGAGAAAATACCTCAAGGAAAGGCAAGTGTATTTCCAGCCGTGTGTGAATGTGCAACTCAAAGGGGTTAAGTGTTTTTATCTCTTTGCTACAACCTGCTCTTACAAGATAGATACAACTTCTTGTCAGCGTGTGCGTGCTACATAGTTGATGGGATCTAAACAGGCTTTTCATGCCCACTGCCTTCTAATCTTCATCAGTTCTGCTCTGTCGTGATGAATGTGTTCCCTTGCAGCAACCTTAATTGTTTTTTGAGGGTTAGAAGAGTGATCATAATTGCAGCTGTTGTGAATTTAATTCTGATCTGCAAAGAGACTGCGCTGTAAGCACACATTTTCACTTTGAATGCTTAAATCAATGGTTTTCAATTACAAATAGAGAACCCCGTAGCTGGAAACGTTCCTTACTGGAGGGTAGATCCTACCCTATCGCACCCCCGTCCCGCAGGCTGGTGGCTAGCTCGCCCGGGGACAGCCGAGACCGACGTTAT